>CAUYON010031804.1:0-25287 GCA_963573935.1 Arctocebus calabarensis
TGTAGTCCCAGCTACTAGGGAGGCTGAGGCAAGAGAATCGCTTAAGCCCAAGAGCTGGAGGTTGCTGTGAGCAGTGTGACGCCACGGCACTCTACCCAGGGCGATAAAGTGAGACTCTGTCTCTACAAAAAAAATAAAAAATAAATAAAATCTAATGTGCCACTGAAATTATAATGGAAAAAGGCAAAGGTTGCCTGGCTTGTTGTATCAGGCACGCATACCATCTTATTTACAGCATGCTCAATTAGAATAAGCCATGTAAGTGCAGAAAAAGAGTTCAAAAGAGGACAATAGAAGCATTGGACAAGGACTCATTAGAAAAGTCATGGCTTTTATTTCAAGACATTCATGGAATTATTTCATCTATGTACATGAACAATTACCCTAAAGCATAATTTTATCCTTTTTTTTTTCTTGAGACAGCGTCTCATTATGTCACCCTCAGTAGAGTGCTATGGCACCACAGCTCACAGCAACCTCAAACTGTTGGGCTTAAGAGATTCTCTTGCCTCAGCCTCCCAAGAAGCTGGGACTTCAGGCGCTTACCACCTGGCTATTTTCTTGTTGCAGTTGTCATTGTTGGTTAGCAGGCCCAGACCAGGTTCGAACCCACCAGCCTCTGTGCATGTGGCTGGTGAAATAACCACTGTACTACAGGCACTGAGCCAGCATAATTTTATCTTTAAAAGATATTTTTCTTCTAAGTTAAAATATTCTTAAAATTTCATTTAAATTTCAAACTGAGGGCTGGGCTTGGTGGTCATACTTGTAATCCTAGCACTCTGAGAGGGGGAGTAGGAAGGATGCCTTGAGCTCAGGAGTTCAAGAGCAGCCTGAGCAAGAGCAGGACCCTGGCTCTGCTAAAAACATAAAAATTAGCCAGGTGTAGTGGTGGGTGCCTGTAGTCAGAGCTACTTGGGAGGCTGCAGCAAGAGGATCATTCGAGTCCAAGAGTTTGAGGTTAGTGTGAGCTATGATGCCATGGCATTCTACCCAGGGCACAGAGTGAGACACTGTATAAATAAATAAATACATAAATACACATATAAATATAAAATTGAGGGCAACAAGTATAAGAACCAAAATTGATTCAGGTTTATTTTTTGAAAATGATGATGGTGTTTTCATCATCATCAGTCCAAATGAAAAGATAAATTGTATAAGGGAGGAATGATTATACAGGATCAGGATTATAGGATATTCAGATTTGGGGGGGTTATAAGGAAAAAATATATATACATATATGGATACTCATCTGTCCCACAGAGATGACAGCAGGGAACATCACCTTTCACGTTGGTTGTCTTGTGATCCACCATGTTCAAGTTCTTCTCAATGAAGAGATAATTTAGAAGCCAACTATGCAGTGTGTAAAAGAAAGCTTTATTCACATTAATCCCATTGATGGGCAAAAGAAAAAAGTATACACAGAGACACACCACACATGCACACACACTTACGGACAGACACACACATACACACAGACATACATTCACATAAGACATTGTGGTACAATTATTTATATGAAATGTCAATAAAAGGCAAACCTTATTTATCAGCAGGGTCACAGAAGTGTGTATTACAAATATAAGCATATGACTAGGGTACAACACACAGACTTTCCATCTTCTTTGCCACTGGCTTTGAAGCTTGTCCAAATGATCAGCATCACACTAGCTGGGAGCAGAAGACTTGTTTCATGAGCAGGACAATTTGTCAAAGAGCTGGGATCGAGGTGGCCACATTGTGGGAAGACTTCTAGATTTTGGAGGTTGTTTTTGAAAATTCCGTTATGCACTAGATCTCATCTCCTTATTGGCTAAAAGGATCCCTTCCCTCCCTTTCTGTAGGTTTCTTACCATCAATGTTTATTCTAACAAACTGTGAGAGCTTGAGATTTGACTCTGATGCAGGCAAACAAGTACCTGGCAAACAAGTAGAATTGAACACAAGACTTGAGGTCAGAAGTAAGAGATTCTATTACAATGCAAAGCAGACAGCACAACCACCAGCTTATTTACCTTGGTGTCCTGGCCTTGAGTCCCTTGTAACAGTGAAGAGGGTCAAGCAATACCTGGATTCATTATGAGTACATCATAAGAACCCTGTGCCTTGGGAACCTGAACTTTTTATAATAGACAGGAAGCCTGCCTGGGGTTTGCCCCAGAGGAAGACATTATCTTGTTTACTCCATGCTAAATGGATCTACCCCTGGCTCAGAGGAAAACACTGCCTCTACCTTCCTAGGCTATTCACCATTCATTCTTCAAAAGATAATTTTGAAGACACAGAAAAATGTGACAGACATATAAAGAATTGTCCCCTAACACCTACTTACCTGTATTCTATCACTGTCCTCCACAGCTAAATGTCTTGGTGTTCTATTTGTCCACTATGTGGTCCCTTCTCAGGCAGTTGCATTTTGCTTTTCCCAGCTCCTCCCAAGTCCCAGAGAAACTTTGTCTTTCTCATTCAACCTGTTCTCGCAGCAAATGTCAAGCTGAGAGGACAGCTGTTTCCTTCTCAAGTCCCTCTTCCCCCACACTCTTGAGGTCAGGCAGTTGAGTCTTTCTCCAGCACTACCTCATGGCCACCTGCCAGTCCACTCACCAACTCCTCCTCTACCTCATAGCACACTCTGGGTTTCCTCCAGTGCCAGAGCTCCCCTTTGATTCTACACCCTCTCTGTCCTGGGTGGTTTTATCCATTACCACATCATCACCATTGTGTAGGTGGTGTTTCTTCCTATATTTGTACCTCAACCTAAATTTCTCTTATAAATTGAATACATTCCACTGGCCCTTTGGCTTCTATGCAGCACATGTTAATAGATTAAAAACTGACCCCAAGAATTCTCCTCTCAAAATCTACTCTGCTTCCAGCAATCTTCACTTTGGTAAGCAGAATCATCCTTATAGCTATGCAAATCAGGAAAATGTTGCCCTTTCCATAGGAGGCTTTACTTCTATCTGTCTATTGAAAACTTTTCATAATACAGTTGACCTTTAAACACAGATCTGACCTACACAGGTCCACTTGTACACTGATTTCCTTCCAATTTTGCCAGACAAGAACAACTCTTCCTCTCCCTCCTCCTCCTTAGCCTACTCAGTGTGAGAACCATGAGAATGAAGCTACTATATATGTATCATCTTCATAATGATCCATTTCCACTTAATGAATAGTAAATATAGTTTTCCTTCTTTATGATTTTCTTAATAATATTTTCTTTTCTTTAACTTACTTTACTGTAAGAACATAGTACATAATATATCACATACAAATTATGTATCAATTGACTATATTATCAGTAGGTGAGGTTTCTGGTTTCTTCAATGCAGAAATATTAGTATTTAAGTTTGGGGGAGTAAAAAGGTATACACAGATTTTTTTACTTCTCAGAGTGTTGACACTCCTAAATCCTACATAGTTCAAGAGTTACCCAGATATTATTGTTTTATCTTGTTAAAACAAGATACTATCTCCACCAGCTGAAAAAATTGTTGTTAAATAAACAGAAATCCATGCATCAGTAGCATAAATTATGTCCTTTAGAAGCGACACAATGTCTGGAGCACATCTGGTCACCCTGACCATTGAAGAACCTCTGAAACACTCCTGGTCATCCTGACCTGTGAAATGCAGATTTCTTTGCTAGGAAACACAACAATATTTTATCCACACATTGGTTCTGAATTTTTACTTGACAGAATGGAATCATTAACCCTACTATGAGATATTTTTATGCTTAAAAAAAGGGAAGTAAGAAAAACAGGACATTGTTAGATCCTGCCCTTGAAAGCTCCTCGAAATGGGTATTCTTTGTACTGTTAAATTCACAGCCAAGGGAAAAGGTCTTTGAGAAGCAAGGTTTGGTTTCCTTTCCTTTCCCTGCTTGTCTCCTTGCAATGTAAATCTTGACATGCAAACACAAAGTTGACTCTTAAAAGTAAAATAAAAGAGAGAGAACCTGTAATTTTCCAGCTTGAAAAAAGCAATAAAACAATTGCATGATGACATGGCTATATAAATGCGGATTAAACAGACAACTTCAGAAAGAACAGCAAGATACAAAACAATTATTAACACCAGAGACCTATAGATTATTTGATAAACCATAGTTCAAATGAAAGTCTTTTTCTATAACCTCTAGCTGTGTATACTTCAACCTTTAAAAAATATTAAAATGTAAATCTAAGCAGGTTTTTCTAGCATCTGCATCTGTGTCTCAAATTCTTTGACACTTATTTTGAATGATATGGAATATGTCAACTAAGTATTGCCACCTTTGAAATCTTTTATTGATTCAATTTTGTCATCGCTCTGAAAATTATATTTATCCTATTCCTTTATAGTTTTAATGCATCATCAATTTTTATCTATACTTACATGAGATACGTAATACTAGTTTATTAAAATGAATGTCATTTAAGCAATATTCGTATTTTATATTATAAAATACAACTATCAAGTAGAAAATAGCATATATTATAGCTCATCTGTAAAATTTGCCATTTACCATTGAATATGCTAAAGTGCAACATTTGAGCTATCTCTTTGCAAATATAGAACTTATTTAAGGCAGTCCATAATTATTCACTAGGCCATATGCTAATGTGGCCATTCTGACAAGTCTTAGTCTAATTCAAAAAGGAGAAAATAGCAGCTTAGGAAAAAGGAATTCCCCAAATTAAAATCTTGATGATATATCTGCAAAGAATATATGAATAGAATAAAAGGAAGAAAATAAGCCAAGAATGAGACGACAATAAACATCTTGTGATAATTTCAAAATCCTCTTGCCTCAGCCTCCCAAGTAGCTGGGACTATAGGCACTGCCATAGTGGCTGGCTCGTTTTTCTATTTTCGGTAGTGACAGGGTCTTGCTCTTGTTTAAGCTAGTCTCCAACTTGTGAGCTCAAACAATCAACCTACCTTGGCCTCCTAGAGTGCAAGGATTACAGATGTGAACCACCACACCCAGTCTTATAAAAAAAAAAATTTTTTTTTGTTGCAGTTTGGTGGGGCCAGGTTCGAACCTGCCACCCTAGGCACGTGGGGCCAGCACTCTGCTCACTGAGCCACAGGCACCACCCTGAAATGCACCATTCTTAAAATAACTTCTGGGCTCAAGCAATCCTCCTGCCTTGGCCTCCCAAAGTATTAGGACTATAGGTGTGAGCCACCATACCCAGCCTAAATCTTTTACTTGTTGTTTTTTTTTTCTTTAAATAGAGACAGGATCTCATTCTTGCACAACTTGGTCTCAAACTCCTGAGCTCAAGCAATCCACCAGCCTCAGACTCCCAGAGTGCTAGGACTACAGGTGTGAGCCACGGTGTCCAGCCTAAAGCTTGCAATTTTAAGCAGAACTTGGTACATCATCCCTTACAATTGGGCTTCCTTGTTTGTCTATGGAAAAATGTCTACTTTCAATGCTTATACAAATAATTACAAATAATTGGGTTATACAAATAATTAAGGTATTTGTAATTTTTCACATCTTTTATAAAATACATTGGAAAATGTACCTCAACATATTTCATGTTGCTTTGATTAAACTGGGCTTGATGGCTCAGTGCCTGTAGCCAGCCACATACACCGAGGCTGGTGGGTTTGAACCCGGCCTGGGAAGGCTAAAACAACAATGACAACTGCAACAAAAAATAGCCAGGCGTTGTGGTGGGTACCTATAGTCCCAGCCACTTGAGAGGCTGAAGCAAGAGAATCACGCAAACCTGAGAATTTGAGGTTGCTGTGAGCTGTGACACCACGGCATTCTACCAAGGGTGACAAAGTAAGACTCCATCTCAAAATAAATAAATAAGTAAATAATAAAGAAAATAATAAACTGGCCTTGATTATACTATAAGAAAATACAGAGTTAGATGAAATAGGCTCTCCATTTAATTTAGCATTCTTGTCAATTTATGTCACTCCTTTGCTAACAACTCTTCAACCTCACTGGAGATAGTTTAGTCTTTTTGGGCTGCTATAAAAATACTATAAGTGGGTGGCGCCTGTGGCTCACTGGGCAGGGCACCAGCCCCACATACTGAAGGTGGTGGGTTCAAACCGGCCCCAGTCAAACTGCAAACAAAATATAACTAGGCATTGTGGCTGGTGGGCGCCTGTAGTCCCAGCTACTCAGGAGACTGAGACAAGAGAATTGCCCAAGCCCAGGAATTGAAGGTTGCTGTGAGCTGTGAGGCCACAGCACTCTACCAAGGGAGACAAAGTGAGACTCTGTCTCTAAAAAACAAAAAAAATACTATACACCAATTAGCTTATAAACAACAGAAATGTATTTCTCACAGTTCTAGAGGCTCGGAAGTCCAGGCTGACTTGGGTAACTGGTGAGGCCCACTTCCCCACAGAAGGTGCCCTTATCAAAAATTTTTAATAGAGTGTGGTGCCTGTGGCTCAAAGGAATAGGGCGCCAGCCTCATATGCTGGAGGTGGTGGGTTCAAACCCAGCCCTGGCCAAAAACTGCAAAAAAAAAAAAGAAAGAAAGAAAATTTTTAATAGGGACTAATGCCATCTGATTTCAAAATTTGTTATGAAGGTATACTGGTCAACACAGTGTGAAATTGATGAAAGACTAAACAAATAGATCAATGCAACAGAATATGCAGCCCAGAAATAG
This sequence comes from Arctocebus calabarensis, assembly GCA_963573935.1. Classification (NCBI taxonomy): domain Eukaryota; kingdom Metazoa; phylum Chordata; class Mammalia; order Primates; family Lorisidae; genus Arctocebus; species Arctocebus calabarensis. The sequence goes on from CAUYON010031804.1 coordinate 6,648, forward strand.
ACTCACACAATCAACTGATCTGTGGCAAAAGTGCAAAGGTAATGCAATGCAGAAAAGATCATCTTTTCAACAAATGGTGTGGGAAAAATTATACACCCACATGTTAAAAAAAAAAAAGAATCTAACATAGACTTTATAGCCTTCTTCACAAGAACTAACTCCAAATGGATCATAAATCTAAATACAAAATGCAAAATTATATAACATCTACGAGAAAATCCAGGTGACCTTCAGTTGGCAGTGGCGTTTGAGTTACAAGACAATCCATAAAAGAAAATAAGCACATAAGATCTCAATCCATGAAGGAAAAGAGAAACAATTAACTATACTTCATTAAAATAAAAAACTGCTTTGCAAAAGGCTTTAAGGGAATGGGAAGACCAGTCACAGACTGAGAGAAGGTATTTCTATAACATGTTATCTGATAAGGGACCTGTATCTAAAATGCAGAAAGAACTCTTAAAACTCAACAACTTAATTATTTAAAATGAGCAGAAGATCCCAACAGAAACTCATCAAAGAAGATATACAGATGGCAAATAAGCATATGAAAAGATGTTTAAACTTACATGGTATTAGGGCATTGCATATTAAAATAACAATGAAGTACCATTACCTACCTACTATTTGGGTTATTAAATCTAAAGTGCCTGATTTCAAATCAACAGTTTAGTTTATTATATTTCCAACAAGAAGTAGTATAATTAATTAAAGTATGCACCTAAACTATTGTGACAGCAAAGAAAGGCAAGCTTCTAGACAATTTCTCTTCTGATGCTCATTTAAGCCATGTGAAATCCAGCTTCTTTACCTTGCCCATTTGTTCCCAATATTGTTGGAATAGTAATGTCAAACCTTGCTGCTAATTCAGATGTAGGTTGAGATGGATTTGTTTCCACTACAGCTTTGAGCACATCAGTATCCACCTTGATCTCAGGTTGCCCACCTGGCTCATTTTCAAGATTAAAATCACCAGAAAACTTCATAAACCATAGATGTGCGGTGTACTCATTAGCCGTGTCCTTCCCAAACACTCTTGATATTTCGAGCTATCTGCACTGCACTGGTTCCACGATGGAACTCATATTTGAAAAGAACACATATTTTCAACTCCTCCATAGTTTCAGAAAAAAATTTCTCTAACATTTTTTTGAAGGATAATTATAAGCCAAAACCTGTGTTTGAAAAAATAAGGATAAGAAAAAAAGTGCCCGAGGGAAAATCAGAGATACCAACTGTCGAACTTGGTACTTACGGAAACTGAACATGTCGTACTTAACAACCTGTTAGAATAACTCAAATCTAAGATACTGACTGACAACACCAAATGCTGGGAGGGGTGAGGAACAAAAGGAGCCCTCATTTATTTCTAGTAGAAGTGAAAAATGGGAGACAGTTTGGCGGTTTCACAAGAAAACTAAACATATTCTTGCCCTGCGATGTAGTAAATGTGCTCCTTTTTATTTACCCAAATGAGTGCAAAACCCTGCACACAAATGTTTATAGCAGTTTTATACATAACTGCCAAAAGCACCAAGAAACCGTGATGTCTTTCAGTAGGAGAATGAGTAAACTGTGGCACATCCATGCAAAGGAACGTTATGCAGTGATAAACAGAAACGAGCGAATGACCCATGACAAGACACAGAGGAATCAGAAATGCATATTGCTGAGTGAAAGAAGCCAGTCTGAAAAGGCTATATGCGTTCTGATTCTAACAACATGACCCTCCAGAAAAGGCAAAACCAAAACTGTGGAGGCAACAAAAAGATCAGTGGTAAAATTCATGTAACATAAAATTTACCATCTTAATCATTTGTGTGTGTATAATTCAATAGTGTTAACGTATATTCACATTCTTATGTATCCAATCCCCAGAATTCTTTTTAATCCTACAAAACTAACACTCTGTATCTGTTAAATAGCTCCCACCCCTCTCTCCCCACAAGCTTCAGGCAACCCCATGCTATGTTCTATCTGAGATGTCCACTGCTCTAAGGACCTCATATAAGTATTTGTCCCTTTGTGATTCACTTTGCCACTTAACATAATATCTTCACGGTCCATCCATGCTGCAGTATATGTCAGAATCTCCCTCCTTTTTAAGGCTGAATAACACGCCATTGCATTGATAGACCACAATGTGTTAATGGCATTTATCTGATGGCACTTGGTTTGCTTCCACCTTTGGCCATTGTGAGTGAGACACTTTGTTGATTTCTGAAATCCAGCCCTTACTTCTGAGAGAAATTCCTGTGTTAAACTCTCTTCAGCTGCTCATTTCCTGCTGGACCCTGACTGGGCACACAGATTCCAGGATGCCCACACAAGCCAGCTTGCCTGACCTGCCAAGGAAGAGAAACCAGAAAGACGAAGCTTAGAGGGTGCAAGGAAGGGACAACTCAGAAAGACTCCAACAGACTGAAGGATGCCTCCAAAGCAGCAAGATGAAATCGGATACAAACAAAAGCAAACCGCGAGCTTTATGTTAGAAAAATTACCTATCAACCACTATAGAGCATTTCATCTAACAAAAGAAGAAAAATCTGAGAGTTGTTCTAGAGAGGTGGGTCTCAACTGGGAATTCCATCTTCCAGGGCACACTTGGTACATTGTGGCTGTCACAACTCAGGGATACTACTGGCTCCTAGGAGGTGGAGATGCTGCTAAATACTCCGTGATGCATAAGCAGCTCCCCGAAACAGAATACTCAGCCCCAGATGTCTGTTGTGCCAAGGTTGGAAGGCCCTGCCCAAATAGATGAAAGAAATTCAGAGCTAAGGGGGACGTTTTCAACTTGATAATGAGAACTGATTTTCTATGTTTATAGACGTCCAGCAAGAGGCCAGACTCCAGCATAAAGCCAGGTTTGGGCAAGATGCTGGGGAGCAATAGTTACACTCAAAGGGTGTTGCTTGGAGATGCTGGGCTGGGAGAGGTCTGAGCTGGACGGCAGCTAAACTTCTTCCACCATTGGGACATCTTAATGCATTTCCTTTGGCCAACTGCTGCGTTAGTTATTAAAGCCTTAGAATACAAAGACATTTTCCCAACATCTTATAAAACTTTTCAAACCTACTGCTAAGTTGAAATAATTTTACATTGAACACTTACCACATGTAACACATAGCAGGCTTTTAGGGTATCCACCACCCCAATATTATGCATTATACCCATTAACCAATTTCTCATCATCTTAAGATTTTTTAAGGGTGAGTTTTCCTTATCTTTTTCACATTTCCTGCTGAAGAAGTGACATGTCTATATTTAGGGTGACTTTCAAATAATGCAGCTTCCCATGTTCCTTAAGTTAAAATGCAGTATGACAATTACTCTCAACATGAAAATCTGACTCAGACGATACCTTTGACATAACTGCGCTTACAAAACTCAATTCATGGATTTTAAAAATGGTATTTTTTGAGGGCATGGATTGACTCATTAGTCTTTTATGAATTCATCAGAGGTAGGTATATCAAAGACAGAGTTAGCCTTATTAATACACAGCCAAAGCACAGCTCCTACCTGAATAGCAATCCAGGAATCAGCAAATTCCAATTCTGTGTGTACCACTCACCAATCCTGATAACCTATTGGTGAAGCCCCCCCAATCTTGATAATAACCAAAACTATATTCAGAGTCAGTAGTATTTTTTTTTGTTCTTTAGCATTTCCCTAACATTTTGTGTTTTCAAAGTCAATGCAATGTTCCCCTTGACATTCACAAGAACCTTCTACTTTTATCTTTTCTCTGTGATATAGGAACCACAATAACTTGTTCATTTAATACTCTAGCACATATTCAGAAAATGTCTTTAGTTTGTTTTTTTTTTTTCCTCTAAAAGCAAGCAACCTTAAGACAACTTACTTTGCAGTGAAAAGGTTTCTAAAAGAAGCGTAATGTGAATGCCCTGGGATGTTTGGAGGTTTCGTGGCGATCAACTTGAGTGCAGCCCAACCCTTTAGGGAGGATCGCTGTGGTTTGGTTTCAAACAGTGCATGTATTTTAGAATGCATTTCTTACATGGGGCTTTTCCTCCCCTTCTTTTTAGACTCAAATTCTACTCTTCAGGAATACTGAACATTCATTTATGTTCAAAGGGAAATTTTTGTTTAGCAAATTTCTTCTCTTTCCCCCATTGCACAATGGGCAGCTTATCTCATTGGTTTTAAAAACACTGGCAAACAGCAAATAGAGCCATCAACAACAAATTCAGATTCCAGGGGACAGCTCAGGGCGTTGATAGCTGTAGTTCAGGTTCATCTCTCTCAAAGATGCAAAAGTTAAGGCTCTCCAGACCTGCTGTATACACCAAGGAATTGTCACATGAAAGAATGATCTAGTGAGCCCTTCTTAAAGAAGCAGGGGCCAAGTGTAACACTTACCAGAGCTGAAGGAAGCAGCTGAAAGGAAGGGCAGGACAATTTCCTTACTCTCTTGAGCCCCAGCTTCACAGAACAAATCAGGTTTCCTGAGAAGATGCAAGTATATCATTTTAAGTGCACCAACTACTATAATCTGAAGGCAATGTAATAAAGGTATGTGAAGACATAGCGACAGGTTAATGGTATCCTACAGCCAGAAGAAAAAAAGTCTACCTTGGAATGCACAAAAACAGTAACTAAAAGCAGATAATCTGTTTGTCTGCAGTCAGAGAGAAGAGTGAAGCTGGAGGGTGCAGATGTGCAGAAGGCCAGGCTTCTGGGCACAGCAAGGAGCCTAATCCTGCCTCTGCCAGAGTACACTGGCTGATCATCAATCATTTGTACATAAAGTAATTTGCATTAGAGAACCCTTCACTCTTTCTCATTGGCTCTGACATTTGTACTAGCCTTTTTAAAGATCCATGTATCTTACAGACAGTTCAGAAGCCATTTTGTTCCCCTCCTCTGATTCCTAGTTTTCCACTTTCATGTAGCTATTTGTAGCCAGGCTTAAAGGCCAGGTGGATTTGAATATGTACTAGATACACGGACACACATGTATGTGCATAACACGCATGGAGCTGGGAGTGTTTTTCAGAGAGGACAGGATTTGAATTTTCTGGGTTGCTTTGGGGTGCATTCTTCCGATTCTCAGTTTAACATTGATTATCTATGTCTGGCATTTCTATTTTTAAATTTTCTTGAGCAAAAAGCCGACACGAATGACATTTAACTTGGATGTTTGTACATTGACACTTAACATTTTCTGTTAGAGAAGAGAAAATGCTGTGCAGAAATTAAGCAGTGGAATTTTGGAGTACAGCGAAGAGTATGCATCAAATTGAACCTTGTCCCATAAATTATCATTTTTCCAATTTCAACTCTAAAGTCTGCTTCACCTTGCTTTTTCAGCGATGTGGAGATAAAACACACAGAGACAACAACGTAGACTCAGCCAGTAATGCAAAGCAACGTGCCAGTGATTCCCACACTGAGTTAGCTTGGAGTTTCATTGTGTTTGATCACAGTCGCTTTGTTTTACAGAGAACACGCATATGTTTATTTAGATAAAATACAGGTTTTAATTATTTGCCAATCTTGATTAGAAATATTAAGATTGTAGATGTTTGCCAAATATCCCACTTTGTAGTGTCAAATACAGAATTGACAACACAAAATTTCAGTTCTAAGTGGAAGGACAGTGCAAGTTGTTACCTAATGCGCATTTCATCCAGCAGATGATCCAGTCACTCACGGAGGCTTGGATCTCCTTGTTGGATATGACTGGGACCAAAGTGATTTATCAGGAAGCCATTAGTCTGTTAGCAACTGGAGTGAGATGGCAAAGGTATCACATATGAGTTGTCGGCGTAAGACTTAGCTAGTTGGAACGAACCACGTCAAGCCACAGCTGGAGAGCCTGAAAAACACAACATTGAAATGCCAAAGTGTGCAGTCTCCATCAAGTAAAACATGTTAAGAAATGCGAATTACATTTATGGCATTTTGCCTTTTGCTTGATTTGTGGCATGGAGCTTCTGTTGCTACTGCTGTTGTCGTTTCTTAATTGATTTTTTAAAGATTCCTACAGAGTTAATTTCCCAGAAGAGTTTCTTTATTCTACTATCAGAAGCTTATAGTCTTCGCATTCATGTTTATTTTTAAACTGCTAGACTATTGAGGATGACTCTTCACATTAGCAGAAGGTGGCATCGGTTCTGTGTCACATGGCAAGGAGAAGCCAGGGGCAACCATGCTCTGGACAGGTTGCCACAGGAAAGGTAGATCTCAAGACCCAAGTCGATTCAGGGCCTGTCTCAGGCAGTGTGGGCTGCAGACAGAGGGAAGCTGGTGTTGGGACTGAGGGGCAGAGATGGGAAGGTACAGCTGTCCCTCACATCATATGGGCTAGGGAAGTCCAACTCAGAGAAAACTCCCCCGAAAACAAGATGAAGGGAATGAGAACAGGAGAGCTGGTGATTCATATCCAGAAAGTGCTGACATTTCCCTGTTGCGCGGTGCCTGGTGCGGAACCTGCCTGTTGGACAGCTCCTTAAAGAACCACACGGTGACAGGAGATTTATCAGCCCATCCAGCCATAAGGGAGGCTCTCTGCCACAGCTGCCTTCGTGAAAGGGCTCCAAATGGCCATCTATCCATGGGACTGAGCAGTGTGAAAGTTGTCAGAACTAAAACGAAGTCACAAATGTTAAGGAAAACCTTACAAACAGAGTCGGGAAAGTCCACAAAGAGAGACTCTCAAGCTTGTGTGCCTGATATGAAAAAATCACAACCTTGCACATAGATCTTTGCAACCTTAAGCTAAAAATACTTCTGTGAAAAAAAAAATAAATAAATAAAAATAAAAATACTTCTGTAGGGACATCTACCCAGCAACTTCCTATTCAACTTTGGTATGATGTCACCCTTGTGACTGATCTTTGCAGCCAAGGATCTTGAATCTCTTCTCCTTTTTTTCCTTTAAAAGCCTTTGTCATTATTTACCCCCCTGAATATGCACACAGTATTTGCACTGCAGTCCTCTATTCCTAAATAAATACTTTTCTTTTAGACAGCTTCCCTCTGCCTATCATTTACGATGACAACAGCTGGTTGGAGGTCCCACACTGCCACCTTCCATATCAGCACACACAGCCTCCCCAAATGTTTCTCCTTGACCTTCTCAGGAGACACATCCCCCAGTGAATCTCTCAGGTTGGATCCCAGAGGAGAAGTCTTTCCTTCTGACATACATACTGTGGCCCTAACACCTGGGAGAATAACTCAGGAATTGCCCACCATTGTTGGCACCCAAATAGAAGCCAGCAAAGTCCAAGCAAGGAACAGGAGGTAAGAGCTGACTTAGAGTCAGGTTGTTGGCCAGCAGGTCCTTGTCCCACCCTTCCTGTTCTTAGAGACCTTGGCCCTGCTACAGTGGAGCAATTAGGTCCTGTCACACAAGGTGGCACTCCAGGCAACTCTGGCTTCTGTAGGACCAAGACCACATGGAGGCGTGAGGGGGACACCTTGGGGTTCATGCCAGCAACAAAAGTGTTTGCTGATCTCCACTGTGATGTTGGTGTGGTCCTTCCTCATCCCGGGTAGATCAGACCCCATCTGCAAATATGACTGCCCAGCACACCTTTTGCTCATCCGTGGTTGATATCCTCTTCCACCCTGGGAAATATGAACTCTAGCATGCTGCTCAGTAAACTGAGTCTTGAAATGGTCATCTGCATTAATCATCCCACGCAGGAGAAGTATGGAGCAGGCAGCACTGGAAGGGAGCTCTGCACAGGCAGAACCAGGTCTCCAAAGTCCACACACGCTGCTGCCAAGCACACCGACACTTCCAGGCTACCCCTGGGTTTGCTAGCTCCATGACTCGGATGTCCAAACCTGGCTCATGAATTGAGCCCAAGAAACATAGATTGAAAGGAAAAGGGCCTTTCCAAGTTGTTTAATCTTATTTATCCCTTGATGCGTTGTTTTTTTTTCCATTTATAAAATGGAAGGACAAATTCCAGAAATTTCAAAAGACAAAGACAAAATGCTCATGATGTCTGTCCCCAAAGCATTGTATAAGAAGACAATGTAACATCTTTCGGAGCAGTTTGGACTTCAGGCCTCGACTTGCTTTCCCTCACCATCTCCAAGCTATATGCTCCTCCTGACGAAGATTACCCCAGTCGCCCTATTTGGAAAGAGTTGTACATTTCTATGCTAAATTTTACTTTGTTGCAAAGACCATATGGAATCTTTTTCTTATCCTTTCCCCAGCAATAAAAACTTACACATTAGAAAATGAGCTCAAATTTTGTTTCAAGCTGCTGGCAGTGAATTGTGAATTGACTTGTCGAATTAGGAAGAGAAACAAGTGTTTCTACTGGTCATACATGCTGTCACTTCATGGATACCCATTTCCAGAGGCAGCTTCCATTTGGATCCATTCAACACTGACACCTGCTATAGGAGGGGTCTTCAAAATCTTCATGGAAAATGGATATTGTCAAACAAATACCCATGGATTTCAATTTTTTTCTTTCTTTGCAATTTTTTTGGGGGGACAGGAACCATATATATATGGGGTATATGGGGCCAGCACCCTACTTCTTTGAGCTACAGGCACTGCCTGGATTTCATTTTTTTTTTCAAGTTTACTTTTTGCCAAAATAAACTTGTACTAATTTGGCGTACTATGTCTGAATAGGGTCTAGTTTGAGGCACTAAGAAGGATAAGACATCACTTTGGAAAGAGCCCCTATCAGAACAGCATGAGTTCTGCTACAGTTGAAGCAAGAATAAGCATTACGTTTATGCTGAAAGGTGAAATCACTGATGCTTTATGAAAAGTTTGTAGAGAAGATGACCCAACAAAATCATCCATTTATAAACTGATAACTAATTTCTGGGGTGAGAGGGTTTTTTGTTTGTTTGTTTGTTTTTACATATACATGTATTGATAAGGTTTCCACTTTTCACCTTCACAGAATTAAAAAGGCTTGAAATTTCATAACAATAACAATGTTTAAGATAGGATTAGAAACAAAAACCTCATAAAGAATGAACAAAAATAAATACATTCAGAAAAGAAAACAGATGATTACTGCATTGAAATATTAAGCAATATTAATAATAATAATGTAAGGAAAGTAACATTCACATTGTCAAATAAGAGTAGGTCTATTATAGAATGCTTTAACTCTGAGGTTCTTTTTTTTTCTTTTTTAGACAGAGTCTCACTCTGTCACCCTAGGTAGAGTGCCATGGTGTCATAGCTCACAGCAACCTCAAACTCTTGGGCTCAAGAGATCCTCTTACCTCAGCCTCCCAAGTGGCTGGGACTATGGTCACCCACCACAATACCTGGCTAGTTTTTTCTATTTTTAGTAGAGAAGGAGTCTTGCTCATGATCAGGCTGGTCTCAAACTTCTGAACTCAAGCAATCTACCTGCCTCAGCCTCCCAGAGTGTTAGATTACAGGCGTGAGCCATTGAGCCTGGCTGATAACTACTTTTAAGAAAGAATGAGGGAGGGCAGCACCTGTGGCTCAAAGGAGTAGGGTGCCAGCCCCATATGCCAGCGGTGGCTGGTTCAAACCCAACCCCTGCCAAAAACTGCAAATAAATAAATAAATAAATAAATAAATACAAGACAGAAAGAATGAGGGGTGGTGTCTATGGCTCAATGAGTAGGGTGCCTGCCCCATATACCAAGGGTGAGGGTGGCAGGTTCAAACCTGGACCCGGCCAAACTGCAATAACAACAACAACAAATAGCCAGGCGTTGTGGTGGGCCTATAATCCCAGCTACTCGGGATGCTGAGGCAAGAGAATCACCTAAGCCCAAGAGCTGGAGGTTGCTGTGAGCTGTGATGCCATGGAACTCTACCAAGGGCAAAAAAGTAAGACTCTGTCTCTAAAAAAAAAAGAATGAGATGATGTTGAAGATGAAACCTAAAGTAGCAGACTAGCCACATCAATTTGCAAGGAAGAAATTTATCTTGTTCATGCCCTAATTGAAGAGGACCCATGATTAACAGCAAAAACAATTAGCCAACACTACAGACACCTCAAATAGCTCACCTTGTACAATTCTGACTGAAAAATTAACATTGAACAAATTTTCTACTTGAAGGGTGACAAAAGAAGAGCAACAAATGAGCTATGTCTCAAGAGTTCAATAGAAATCTTAAACAAATGAGGTAAAGATACTAAAGCATTTATTCAAAGAACTGTAACAAGAGGTGGGACATGATTTTCCCTGTACAATTAAGCACAAAGCAATGGCTACCAGAGGTAGACTGGTGTCCAATCAAAGCAAAAGAGACTAGTCAAGGGCAAAGTTATGGCAACAATTTTTTAAGATGCTCAAGGTATTTTGCACATTGACTCCAGAGGGCCAAAGAATGATAATATCTGCTTGTTATGAGAGTATTTTGAGAAACTTAGCCAAAACTTTTTCAGAAAAAAGCATCACCAGAGAGTCCTTCTCCATCACGATACTCCTCATTCTTTTCATCAAACAAGGGTAATTTTGTCAGAGTTTCAATGGGAAATTTTTAGGCATCTACCTTACAGTCTTGATTTGGTCCCTTTTAACTGCTTTTGGTTCCTAGTCTTGAAAAATCTTTAAAGGGCATCCATTTTTCTTTAGTTAATAATGTAAAAACAGATCACATTCGCATGTTAAGTTCCCAGGTATCACTGCTTACAAAAGCGTCTTGAATTGAATGGAGGCTATATTGAGCAATAAAGTTTGTATTTTGCATTTTTATCTTTTAATTTTATTTTTTCATGAACTTTTTGAAATCTGCTCAAACCTCACAACCACGGTTGAGCATATCAGAGAGTAAAGTAAGAATACAGAGGTGATCACTACATCAAAAGTAGCTGAGTAGGGAATCTAAAACTAGTTCTCGGAGGAAAGAAAACCCTATGTATTACTTTGTATAAAAGTAAAAACCATATCCTTGGGAAAATCTACTTATTTCCATTCCACCTGAAAATAGAGTTTTGTTGAAGAAATCAGAATAGAGAATGAGGCTTCACAATAAAATACCTATTTCATAAAAATCAGTTCCTCAAGAGAATAATGATACAACTGAACATTTAATTTAATAAGAATAAATTGATGTTATATTTGTATCAACTGGGAACTCAACGTGGATTACTTTGGGAGGCCTCAGGCCAGAGGAAGCACCAACAACTGAACTATGTCTCAAAGGACTGAAGTTCCTCAACCCTTTCAGAAATAGGAAGAACAGGAAGGCTGTGTTCCCCTGCATCAGCTTAAGGAGGTCCTCACAAAGGACAGAAGTGAGAAAGCAAAACAGGCCTCCCTTTACCGAATATCTCAAACATTAATTGAAACAATTAATACATTCTTTACAGTCAAAGGGGCCTGCATATGAGAAGTGGAATATTCATTACTATTTGAAATATATTTAATGCTCAAATTAATTACCTAATATCTTCAATAGGATAAAATTCAGGGAAAAAAATCAATATTTCCTGAGAACGTAAACATTGATTAAAAATGTCATTATGTGTCCAGAAATATTTTAAATGGTAATAACAATGTTAGCAAGGGGTATGCAATAATTCAAACACTTGAAGTATCAGAAAAATAAATATATATATGATGACTGCTACATAATTTGTCATTGCTTATACTTAAAACTATTCTATACTATCAATTCCATGAGTTTATTTCTTTTATTTTTTAAATTAACTTTTACATTGCTTTTATGTGTTCCTAGAGTTATTGATATGTTTATTTCCATAGCTTCCCAAGAGTTAGATAGTAGTACATTGATTCCTCCCTGGAAATGCAGTAATTTTTACCAGACCTAAGGAAAGGAGAATGTTTTCTCAGGCCAGCAGCTGCCATTCTGGAGACTGAGACATCCAGATAGCTGATGCCATGTCTCCTCCCAAGTGGACTCAAACTGGAGCTGTAATCTCAACCTGCATTTTCCTTTTATAGTTACATTTAAGTAAGACTCTTTTTGTATTGTTGTAGGAACATTTAACATGAGATCGACTCTTTTGAAATAGTTTCAAGTGCACGATACAGTATTGTTAACTATCAGCATAATGTTCTACAGCAGACCTCTGGAACTCACTCTCTTTAGACAACTGAAATTTTGTGTTTGTTGAACAGCAGGAAAAGGGAAAGCTGCTTCTCAATTGTACTTTTTTAATTTGTTCATCTTTTGTTTTCTGTCAATCGACAAAAGTTTGCCAATTTTGTATTTCAAATGAATACAAGGTACACATTTTTAGGTTACATTATTCTCACTTCCAAGGTAAGTTTCAAATGGTAGAAGAGCCCTTCACCCAGGGGGTGTGTTGAGCATTCTCACATTGCGCACATTAGGTGATATCCTGCCAATCGCCCTTCTTTCCACCAATAACCTTCTCCTTCCCCTTCCATTCTTCCTCCTCTTCCCCCCTTGCTAGACTATATTTGTGCTTTATCCTTCATGTGAAATGTAATTATTTACACATTGGTTTCAAATTAGTATTGAGTACATTGGATTTTTTAAACCATTTTACCATGAAAACATTTGCACCAGAATGTTTAATGCAGCTTAATTCATAATTGCCAAGTCATGGAAGCAACCCAAATGCCCATCAACCCATGAATGGATTAACAAACTGTGGCATATGTATATCATGGAATATTATTTACCTATAAGCAAAGATGGAGACTTTACATCTTTTATTTTTACCTAGATGGAGTTGAAACACATTCTCTTAGTAAAGTATCTCAAGAATGGGGAAAACACTCTGTAATTGTACTTTTTAGTTCTACGTAGACCTATTGCCCTGGGTAGAATGCAGTGCAGAACTCATAGCAATCTCAAACTCTTGGGCTTAAGAAATTCTCTTGCCTTAGCCTCTCGAGTACCTGGGACTACAGGCAGCTGCCACAACACCCAGCTAGTTTTTCTTTTTCTTTTTCTTTCTTTCTTTCTTTCTTTCTTTCTTTCTTTCTTTCTTTCTTTCTTTCTTTCTTTCTTTCTTTCTCTCTCTCTCTCTCTCTCTCTCTCTCTCTCTCTCTCTCTCTCTCTCTCTTTCTTTCTTTTTTTTTTTTTTTGTAGAGACGGAGTCTCACCTCATTACCCTCGGTATAGTGCTGTGGCATCACACAGCTCACAGCAACTTCAAACTCCTGGGCCCAGGCGATTCTCTTGCCTCAGCCTCCCGAGCAGCTGTGACTATAGGCACCCGCCACAATGCCCAGCTATTTTTTTGTTGCAGTTTGGCTGGGGCCAGGTATGAATCCGCCACTCTCGGTATATGGGGATGGCACCCTACTCACTGAGCCACAGGTGCCGCCCCCCAGCTAGTTTTTCTATTTTTAGTAGAGACAGGGTATCACTCTTGCTCAGGTTAGTCTTAAACTCCTGAGCTCAAGCAATCCACTTGCTTCCGCCTCCCAGAGTGCTAGAAATTACAGGCAAGAGCCTCCAGGCCAGCAGATATGAACTTATTTGTGAAGAGAGTTGGTGCAGATACAATTAAGTTAAGCATCTTGAGATGGAAGGCCCATCTTGGGTTATTCAAGTGGGCCCTCACAGCAGTGACAAGTGTTTCTATAACAAAACACTCGAAGGAGATTTGCCGAAAAAAAACACAGAGAAGCGAGCAGAGTGACTATAGATGCAGGGCAGAGATTGGAGTGACGGAACCAGAAGCCGAGGTTGGCCTGTAGCAGCCAGGACTGGGTTTTGGAGTCTTTTCTAGAGCCTTCAGAGAGAGCAAGGCCCTGGTTACCCCCTGGATGCCAGACTTCTGGCCTTCAAAAACTGTGAGTGGTGTTATTTTTGCACCACTAAGTTCGTCGATCAATTTGTCACAGAAGCAACAGGAGCTAATACAGCCCCCAACCCCCAAAAGTACTTTTAAAACATTCAGTGGCCTGCACGACATGGTTCTCAGCCCATGCTTTTGGGTGCGTTGCTATCTAGCTTCTGTGTGCATCATTAAAGCACATTATAATTAGTAGAGTCACAGAGAGGGTTTTGCTGTTGGACCAAAGAGCCTGTCCTCCTGTCACCCAAGCCAATCCACCGAGAAGTGGATGAGAGAAAAACAATTCCACCCACATTTACAGAAAAGCCAGCAATTCCAGGGAGCCTGGAGGATAGCTCCTCAAAGAGCTGTTCTGTTCTCCTGTTTCCCTTTGTTACTTTTATTTTCACAATAAAGGTAAACACTAGTGATGTTATTACTCATCACAGGTATACATTAAACAGAGATTCTCCCTCATAGGTTACAAGGTTACACAATATCCCACTATCTTAAAGGGATTCTATCTTCAAAGCATTCCTATTCTAGACTAAATCTATAGCCAGTTAAGACTTTACTAAGCACACGAAATGCACGGGGTGCCTGAGCAGCACCATGGTCCTTGGAGGATCTGGTCTCTTAGATCTATCTATGGCAGAAGCTTTGCAAGTGAATAAGCAACTTCAGTTGGGGTGGCACATGGTCTTGCCCAGCCCTGCCCGGGCTTATCCAGCAGCACCCTATGAATAATGGTTATTTAGAATAACAGTGACAGCCCTTAGACTCATTTCCTGGAAGAAATATTGAATCTACATAATTAGTCTCTTTCTTGGGACATTTAAGTAATCCATCCTTTTGGAGCACAGCAACCACTTCTATTCATAAATGACCACAAGTCAGCTAATCATTCCTGTTTGAGGTTTTATTTTTTATTTTTTTGATCTTTTGACTTGTCTACAGTTTGTGTTTTATTCTCTTTTATGCACCGTGGGTAGAAGCAAGTACCTATTCAGTCTTTATGAGTAGACTGAGAATTAGTAAAAGAAACCCTCTCACATTTTAGCAATATCTATGCATTACAATCCATAAAATGATTAAAACCATTTCATTATCTCCGTCTTCCTTTTGTTACCAATACCTGTCTGTATTATTCTTACTGATTTTTCTCTTTTGAGCATCTTTGTGAATCCACAGCTTTTAAGCATTCACTTTATTCTTGCTCACCAACACCATAATTATATTTGAGGCCCATCTAATCACAACTTGGCCAAAGAGCGTCCTTATGTTGTTCGCTTTGTCTTTTGAGCATAGCTCCTTCCTTTTGGGGCCTCTGAATTTTCTGGATCCATTCTGATTTTGCCCTGCTACATGCATGGAATTAGCCACCCAGCAAAGATCCCCAGTTCCTTTTGTGGAGAGAAGAGTAGAAGCTAAGACCTGGGCCCTGGAGGAGCAGGTGGTGGGAAGAGCCCTGCAGGTACTTTGGGACCATGTTTAGTAAAGACAGATCTGGGACACACATCTTACCAGTTCCCTGTGCACGCAGAGGTTTCTGATATCTCTGGCCACTCTGCATCTGTCCACTGCATTCATCCTCTACCCTTCTCTGCTCTGCTTGGTGCTCCAGGAACCTGAAAGCAGGAGGGGTCATGCTTGGGGCACCTTTATGCTTAGATTTCTAGCTGGACTCTGCAAATGGAAGGAACCTGCAGGAGGTCAGGGGGGGAGGGAGGTCAGGCAGTGCCTGACCACTGTCCAGGCAGAGGCTGCCAACTCACTGTTCTCCTGTGTAAACCCAGCAAGGTCCTCTCCTCCCCTGGTGACACCTGTGAGTCTCTCCCCACCTTGTTACTTGCTGTGATCCTGCCCACACCCCTCACTCTCTTTAGTTAAACCTTTGAAGGGTTTGGTTTTGTTTTCTATGGGGCAGATGACTAAACTCTAACTTAACACATTATGTTTTTGTTTACACTAATTTTCTTTAGGCAGGTGGTTTTACCAACTGCTCAAATTTACTCTGACATTGACAGGAGCCACTTTGTCATTCATTCTTCCATGGTAAGGCTTAAAAATTTTTTCAGAAAAATGCTACTTTTAAGTTAGCCCATTCAAACAAAAGAAAGACACTGGGCAAATTAGTGGCCGACTAAATTGGTACTCTGTCAAGCAGTTTCTCTGAGACTAGTTGGAGCCCAAGGGTCTTTTGCACATCCTGAAAAGCAGTTCTCTGCAGTTTTATTGAATACAATAAAAGAGTTTTATTATATACAGTAAAACTAAGAGGATTTCCTGTCAGTGCTGGCTCCCTTTCAAATGACCAAATGACCAATGACCCAGAGACAACAAAGATAACTAAAATGTGGGGAGACTGAGAATCAAACAATTTTTCTTCACACTGAAATGAGGACCTAGATTTTTTAAAACAAACTTCGTCTTTTTTTTTTTTAGAAATGAAGTAGCTTCATTAGAAACTTTACTATTTAGCTACAGATCTGCAAAATAATTATAAATACAGTGTAGATATATCCGCATAACTTTGCCCAGTTTTCCCTGTCATTAACATCTTACACTGGTCTGGTACATTTTTTTCAATCAACATGGAACATTATTATTGTAAAGTTTCCTTAGTTTTCCTATTATTGTATAGGTTTCCATAGTTTTCATCCAATATCCTTTCTTTGTCCTAGGATGCCATCCAGGGGCACATGTGATGATTAGCTGACATGTCTCATTCTCTAGATTGTGACAGTGTCTCTGAGTTTCCTGAGTCTGATGAACTTGCAGTTTTAAGAAACACTGGTCAGATTCTGTAATTAAAATTTGTCTAATATTTTTTACATGTGTGTGATCAGATGAGGATTATGGATTGGGGAAAGAAAAAACACACGGGTAAACTTTGCTTTCATCACACTATATCAAGGTTCCTGCTATCAACCTGAACTTCCAAGTTGATGTTGACTTTGATCATCTGACAGAGGTAGTTTTTCACACTTTGGGAATGGTGATTATACTCCAGCTCCTTGAGCACAGAGCATCTACTTAAATTTTTAGAATTCCTTTGCACAAAAGACCTGTCCTTTCTCTCCTATTTGCTTACTTATCCAATAACTGACTTATATTAGTGTGGACGCATGGATATTTATACTCTGAGTTATAATAATCCAGGGCTATTTTATTGTATTTATTTTGTTACTTAAATTTCAGCATTAGCCACTAGGAATTCTTAGACTTGGCTCTTGAGTTTCTTTAACATACATTTGTCTTTTTCTTGCTTTTTTCTTTTCTTTACTTTGTGTGTTTGTGTGTGTGTGTGAGATAGAGAGAGATATGTATGTATGTGTATATATATAGATAGATAGAGAATGAGTGAGAGAGAGAGAGAGAGAGAACTTTCTTCATTTCTAAAGCACTAAAGATTCTCTGTGCTCACCTTATATATTTCCCACTCCACTTCTACCCCCAGTCATTGCCCCAAGATGGGAGACTAGATTTTATAAAGTAACATTTACCATGATAAACCTGCGTTTCCCTGTTTGTGTCTAAAAAATGTTAATATCCAAACTTTTTAATTTCTGTATTTTAAAAAATAGAATAAGTGACTTTTAAAAACAAAAAACAAAAACACCTATAAAAACATTGTTTTTTTGGTGATCTGTCATCAACTTCTCCATTTTATTTTCAGATGATGTGGTTCTAATCTATGTTAAGGAACCATTTAGCAAAACTGGTAGAGTGCTTTGCTTGAAACTAGATTTCTTTTTTTTTTATAGACAGAGTTTCACTTTCTTGCCCTTGGAAGAGTGCCATGGTGTCACAGCTCACAGCAACCTCCAGCTCTTGGGGTTAGGCGATTCTCTTGCCTCAGCCTCCTGAGTAGCTGGGACTACAGGTGCCTGCCACAATGCCTGGCTATTTTTTGTTGCAGTTTGGCTGGGGCTGGGTTTGAACCCGCCACGCTCAGTATATGGGGCTGGAGCCCTACTCATTGAGCCACGGGTGCCACCTGAAACTAGATTCTTAATTATTGTTTCCTAACTTTTAAAAGCTTATAGTTCACCAATGGTCACCTGTGGAAGGAGGGAGAAGTTACAGGGGAGAGCACAGGTAGCATCTGGGTTTTCTGAATATGTGATTTGATTGTGTAATTTGACTATGTAAAATGAGGTAATTATTTAACATGATGCATGTTACAAGTTACTTATTTTCACAAAGCATTACAAATCTAAACATGTTTTCAAAGAAATCACTGAAAACAAAACCAAATAACCAGTTCTCTATTTGTCAGCAGAACCACACTATGTGACTTGAAAACACAAAAATTTGCCTATATGTTCATAATAGGATGCATCTGAAGCACACAAACACAAAAAATAATAACCTACAACCTAAAACCATCTGCATGATGGTGGTGACAGTGGCAGTGTTGCTCTGTTATCTGTAAGTTGGTACTGTGGGTTGACATTTTCAGCATGGTTGAAAGAAGACAAATTTAATGGAAAATTAAAAACCCTGCATCCAAAGTTTGAATTGGAAACACCAGTCTGAACTCCTGACTTATCATTTAAAAATGTCCATATAGAGGAGGAGCCAAGATGGTGGCCTAGTAACAGCTTCCTTGCAACTGGGCTCAGTGAGACTGGGTAGAGAAGACTTCAGGCATCTCTGGCTGACGAGATCTGCCCAGAAACATCCCTTTGGGGACACAGGGAGACAGCGTAAGACTTCTGGACCCCCTGAGGAAGGCAAAAGCAGTGGAGATCTGGCAAGTGGTTGCGTGTGTTCGTTGGGTCTAATCCTGCCAGCAGCTGTGACTACAGCACCAGTGAGATTGCAAACTGGAAAGGCCTTACCTGTGAGCTGTTTGGGTTTCTTTTGGACTTGGCACTCGGTTGAACTGCCTTGAGAGAACTGGGGCA
>CAUYON010031805.1:0-25707 GCA_963573935.1 Arctocebus calabarensis
TCTTAATAAACTGTTCACTTGTTAGGGAGGCTGAGGCAAGAGAATCGCTTAAGCCTAAGAGCTGGAGGTTGCTGTGAGCAGTGTGACGCCACGGCACTCTACCCAGGGCGATAAAGTGAGACTCTGTCTCTACAAAAAAAAGAAAAGAAAAGAAAAGAAAAATGAGGATGATGATGGTGACAATGACATCTGTGTTTCTGAGAATCTGCTATGAACCAGACACTTAGTAAACTACTATGCAAGGATTATTTTATTTAATCATCACTGCAAGCCTGTGAGGTCAGTATTCCTACCTTCCTGTTATAGGAAAAGGAAACTATAAAAGGTTAAATAGCTCTTGCAAAGTAGCACATGAAAGAACTGGGACTCAAACAAAGCCTTGTCCGATGCCAGCACCAGGACATGTAGCCTCTCTGGGCCCGTTTCCACCGAGGGTCCTGGTTGCCATCTCAGGGGGTTGATGAGAAGATGAAACAGAAGGATACATCACGAAGCACTCAGCATGGACTAGCAGGGGTGGTTTCCTTACTGGAGATGGAAAAGAGAACAGAAGAGAGAGGCACAGGGAAGGAAAATAGAAGACGAGGTGGCAAGAGGAGGGGCCTGGAGACATGTAGTAATTAAAGGCTTCGTCACCAGTTCAGTGATGTGTCAAGATGACAGTTAGTCAAGCAGATAAGGGGCTGTGAGTTAACATCTCCTGGGGGAAGCCCGGCCTGAAATTGTCTGGCAGACAAGAGCACAACAGTGAAAAGGAAGCTGCCAGCAGGTTATTTACATGAGATTACAGAGAGGGATTTGAACTGTGCCACCCTGGTGGCTTTAACCCTCTTTGGAACGAATTCATATCCTCAGATCGAATAAGCTAATGCAAGTACAGTAGGAATAGCTATTTGGGGCCATAAAGGGCAGCATGGAAAAGAAGTACAAAAAGAGTCACAACAAAGACTGTGGAATCACAGCTCTTATGTACTTCATCTAACGGCAAGGCTGAGCAAACTGTGACCTTCAGGCATGGCTGGAACCAGATTTGCCCAATTCAGGGCCATCAGGAAACCATCTCTCACTGCCTCTGTTTTATAGCACAACCTCGTATGTGCTGACTGCATCTCCAGGCAGGTTCCTACCCCCATGATGTCCATGTGGCTCTGTCTTTTAGACTGGGTTCCCTCAGACACAGACTCTGAGACACAGGTTCAAGTCCAAGTGGTTCATTTGGGAAACGACTCTAGAAAACTCTGGCAAGGGAATGATGAAGTGAGTAGGGAAGGGAAGGGTAGGTTACCATTGCAAACAATTGATGTTCAATCCTACTGAGACCTCTATGTATGGGAAACAATTTAAGCCACACTCTCCTGGGGGCCTCTGGGGGAAGTGGAACACACATGTGACTGCAGGGACAAGGGGGCTATGTTACTGATTCTCTGACTCACATTCACCATTGGGGGCTGCTTCCAAGAGCATTTATTCCCCAGCACATCTATGTGCTACATGCAAGTCTTCAGAGCATTAAAGGAAATCTTCTGGGGAGTCTCAAGTGTTCACAGAATGAGAGGTCAGCCAGCATGGGAACCGACTATATACCAATGGGGATACAGTGAGATGCCTTTTCCCCCTAGAGTTGTAGCAAAACTCCTAAGACTGAATCTTATTAAAATGACCTGGGACATATGCCCTTCCTTCATTTTAGCATTGGGCCCCACAGATGGGTGACACCAATTATCCAAACTCCCAGCAAAAGATTCAACCTTGTCCCAGCACACAGACCAAGAATAGGGGTTAGGGTGGTGACTCAGTGAATAAGGAGGTGCCATTACCAAAGAACTCTGAGTGAATGCCATTCCAATGAAAGCAACAGACAGGTATTGATTTGCCACAGGAAAAGTGATAACTGACGTTACCACCGTCCACCTTCTCATTTAGTCTAATACCTTTCCTTTTGGAAGGGCAAGACCATTTCTGGGCCTGGAGTAGTCACACATGTGGGGCATAGATACAAAAGTGAACATGATTAGTCACTTTCAGTTTCTCAGATTTTCATGGAATAAACACATACACATATACACACACACATATATACACATACATATTATATATATATAATATATACATTTTTTTTTTCAGTTTTTGCCCACCCACATAAGGGACCAGCGCCCTACGCCTTTGAGCCACAGGCGCTGCCCCATACATATATTTTTAACAGAAGCTTTGAAGACTTTCTACAAATATTTATGTGAGCCCAATGGGCTAAATCTCATTTATGACAATAACACTGGTCAAATTGGCCCCGGGTTCGGGAGAGTAGGTATTAAGCATAATTTGCATGTTTATGTGGCACCCATCAGCCAGCGGATCTCTATAAAGGAAGCTCCAGCTTCTTCTGTTTCTCTCTGTACCTTGGCATGTGACATCTGGGGCTGTTCCCTCACATGGTCCTTTTGCATTAATGTAGTTGAAGTACTTTGGAAAGGTGCCTAAGTAATGGCTATTATGCAATGTTCTTTTAAAAGCAGAGAAAATGACAATCAGAGAATCCAGAGGAGGGTTGAGTATTTGTGCCTGTCCCTCTTGCCTATGAAAATGCCACAGGGGCCCCCCTAACCTCAGGGTAATTGCAAAACAAACAGAGCTCAGGGTCCTTACAAAGACGGGACTAATATGAAGAAAGAACAAGGTCATCTGGGAGAGGCTGGTTCCCTTGCCTACAGATTATCTTTTTAACACCAAAGAAATAGGGAAATTAACCCCCCAAAAGCTGGATATGTGACCAGACACTGAGGAAAAAAGAGTAAAAATGAACCGGTGCCATTTATAATCAACTAAAAGCTTGGTGCTTCTGGGTTCTGCTTGTTCATCTGTATAATGGGAATAATCCACTTCTTAGTGTTATAATTCAGTTAGATGATACTGTCTCTATGCAGTGTGGCAGGGATTGCTCCCTGTCTTCTGATGGCCATGTTTGCCTTCTCCCATAGTACTTTACTGTGAAGTTTACCTAAGCACATTATTTAGGTCATTTCTCAGCCTCCTCTGCAACAAGATGTAGACATGTTAACAAAGTTCTGGCCATTGAGATGTAAGGGGAAGTACCCTGGGGAAGGTCCCAGGATCCATCCTTAAGAGATGGCTAGTGCATGGTCTCTGTCTTTTCTCTGTCCCTTGTCCCATCTTGGTGCCTAAAATGTAGATGCTGCTATCTTGAATCATGCAATAGACTGTGAATAAGAAATGTACATGGAGGAGCAAAGAGATGGAAGGAGCCTGGGTCCTGAATATGAAGATGCTCCCACAAATACTTCTGGACTTCTTTCCTTCTTTTCGAAGCCACTGTTAACTGTGTTTTTACTTCACTGGCAGCCTTTCACAGACCTGGTTCATTCACACGGAATTTTGCATAGTCAACAAAGCTCAGTCTTACAGAAGGACTTCAGAGTCAGCTCAGACAAAAATCCAGTATGTGTATTCCATCTGCGCGTATTACTAAGATATCTGATCTCATAATAATCACTCCACTTAATGTACAATTCCTTGGAAATAAATATATTCAGTCTTTCCCCTTCCTGCCTCCACACCATGATGTCTAGCTGAGTGAGCAAAAGTCTGTGGCTTACATGAACTCTTTTGGGAAAGGGAAGCCATGGTTCTAGAGCAGCCTAGGCAATGTCTTCTGTCTTTCTGGTTGCTGTTTGCCCTTCTCACATGTGTAGCTGAAGCCCATGGGCACTTCTTGAATGAGCAGATACTTGACTGTAGCCTATGCCTTGACATAGCCTCTCCGCAAACCTTCCAAGTCTCTGCCTTTGCACCGTCTTCCCACACTAGGATGGCAGTTCATTTCCATACTGGTTGGTTCTCAATGTGGCTGAGTTATTTGCCCTGGAATTCCTTGGTTCTAACCTCTCCGCACTGGAACCAGGAGCAACTTGGAAAAGTTTGATGTCTAGGTCTATGTTAGCTCAACTGTGTTGGCCACAAGGCTACTTGGACACAGCTTTGTCCTAGGTGGGTGCTGTGCGATCCCATATGCATCACTTACCAGAACTTAAAATGGGGAGAGGGGCTTTTCAGGGATGTGTTGCTCAGGTACCCCTCAGGAATAAAGGACTTATTTTTACCACTGTTGGAAAAATGATTAAACCAACTCCCCAATGGCATGCCTCCCTTCCATGTCACCTGCATCTAATGACGGATGAACTTGGGTTCTAAAACCTCAGAATGTCTACCTAATTGGGGATAACTCTGAAGGGCTGTCCCAGCCCCGGAGCTGCTTCTGGGCTCAGTCAAGACCTATGTTGGGGTTGTAACCCAGCTGGACGGGCCCCTCTGCCCAAGCTAGCTCCCTTCCACAGGTGTGTTGATTCTCAAATAAACATCCTTAGCTAAAATTGGTCTCAGGATCTTCCCAGGGAACCCAATTTGCAACAGGGCTAGACATGTCTCTTAGTGCATCTTCTTCCCCCCACTCTGAAGTCCCATATTCTGATTGCTTTCTCCTTTTCTTCGTTTCTACCTTCTCGAGATCCTCCAGACCCAGATGGAATGAATTATTTCCTCTTCTTCTATGTCAGTTTTTCCTTGTCAGCAGCAAGTGTCATGGCCTAGCTATCTAGGGTCAGGATCCAGGACCCGAGCAGCGGCTGTCTGGAGGTGGCGAGGGCCAGGGTGGGGAGACTGTTCCCTGAGAGCTGGGGTTACACAGAAGCCAGGCCACTGCCACAGCTGCCTCCTAAAGCACAGAGGGATGAACACCTCCGCTCTTCTCTTATTCTCTCTCTCTAGTATTTCACCAGGGTCCTTATTATTGGCTGAAACCAGTGAGCCAGAGAGACTGGGAAAAGTCTGTAGGGACCAGCAGCCTGCAGGGCAGAATGATGCAGGGGAAGGAGAGGATTGGATCTGGGAGGAAGCAGGCCAGCCAACAGCGACAAATGACATGTTAAATAGTAGGGACAACCAAACCAAGATGCATATTTAGGTATTTCTCACACATACGAGGTTGGGCAATTAAGTTTATGAACCCATCCTAGAAAAAGTGCTGGAAGCCTCTTTGCTGACAGTCTCTACAGTCACCTTTGAAATACTCCTCTCGGGAAGCCATGCTCTGATGCCAGCACCTAGCCCAGCGTCAAAGCACTTTTTCTAGGCTGAGTTCGAGAACTTCATTGGCAGTCCTCATACAATGATAGATCTGGTGGCCGTTCCAGAAAAAGAGTTCCAAAATGGCTTTGATTGGTAGACTTGGTGCTGGCATCAGTTCAAACTTCCCAAGGGAAGTACTTTAAAGGTGACTACAGCGATATTCGGCAATGGGGTATGTAGTACTTTTCCTATGATTAGTTCACAAACTTCATTGTCCGGATTCGTATTTGGATATAAAACTTTTTTTTTTTTTAGACAGGGTGTCACTTTAACTCCCTTGGTAGAGTGCCGTGGCGTCACACAGCTCACAGCAACCTCAAACTCCTGGGCTTAGGCGATTCTTTTGCCTCAGCCTCCTGAATAGCAGGTGCCTGCCACAACACCCAGCTATATTTTTGTTGCAGTTTGTTTGGGGCCAGGTTTGAACCTGCCACCCTCAGTATATGGGACCAGTGCCCTACTCACTGAGCCACAGGCGCCACCCTTGCATGTAAAACTTTATGATCCATTTTTTTCCCAGTTGACGATCTTATTGTGTAATAATTTCAGCAGAGACATTCAGTGCACACACTTGGGCACACTGACTTAAACGTGGGTCCCCTATTGGACACTCAGGCGGCTTCTACTTTTTTCCTTTTGTATTTACCAAGGCCATTTCTGGGTAGGTTTGCACAGAGTCCTTTCCATATTTTCCACCGATAAGCCTCACTCAGCTTTTGTGAAGCTCCATGATCACTGATGTCACCAAGAGATCTTTTACCTAGCAGTAAATAGGTCACGTGTGAAGTGAGTTGGAGTAAATGAGAAGCCTGACTCAGTTATGCAGAACCAGGTCCAGATGGTAGGGAATGAATTGAGGACGTGATACAGGGGATGATGTACAGACAGTTGGATTGGGGGGCGGCCGGTTACCTTTTTTAGACTTCTCGTCCCCCATAGGGTTTCCAGCCTATGTAGGCTGGGTGCGGGGGCCTCTAGATCTAGCCCGGGGTGTCCTCTCTCATCCTCTTGCCACCTTCCTGTTCCTTACAGAAAACCTAGAGGGACAAGATGCCAAGTTCTTTTGCAATATTAGTCAATCAGAAGAAAACCATCCTTAAGTAGGCTGAGCAATAGGGCATCTTGTTAGAAAGAAAAGGAGAAAAATGTGTCTTTCTTGCATTAAAAGAGTGGCTCTAGGCTCGGCGCCTGTGGCTCAATGGGCTGAGGCACCAGCCAAGTACACCTTAGCTGGTGGGTTCAAATCCAGCCCGGGCCCGCCAAACAACAATGACGGCTGCAACTAAAAAATGGCCGGGCGTTGTGGCGGGCGCCTGTAGTGCCAGGTACTTGGGAGGCAGAGGCAAGAGACTCGCTTGAGCCCAGGAATTGGAGGTTGCTGTGAGCTGGTAATGCCACAGCACTCTATCCAGGGTGATGGCTTGAGGCTCTGTCTCAAAAAAAAAAAAAAGAAAGAAAAAATAAGAGTGGCTCTAGTAATGCTCTGTGCTTGCCGGGAGTGAATTGTGAATTGTGCCTTCTCTATGGGTCTGCTTGTTAGTATCTGTGTGACAGTTAGAAATTGTTGCTTATTGGGTTCTTGTGCTGAGATTTTTGTGCCTGTAAAAGATGCCGAGTCTTTTGAGTTTCATAAGGATGGAGGGAGGATGTAGTAAAAGAGAAGTTTAGCATTTGGAGCATTTGCACGTTTACTTATATATTTTTTTCTGCATGCTTTTCTAGAAGTGTGAAATCCAGTCTTGGTATCTGCAGGGTGAACACTTTCTTTTGTCATTGCAGAAACCCCCTCTTGAGCTGGATGTCAAGTAACAAAGAATTAGAATAATAGCAGCAGCAACAATTACATACAGAATGTCTTGTGCCTGGCCTTAGGTATCCGGCCTCATTTAATTTCTACCACACCATGAAAGGCAGGCTGCTATCATAGTCTTTGTTTACAGATGTAGACACAGATGCACAGAGAGGTTAATTCACTTGCCCAAGCTCACCCAGCTACTTGGTCATGGAGCCTAAATTTGCACCAAGGCACTGAGGTTCCAAAGTGCATTCTTAGTCCCTCTTCTGCCTGTGTGCAGCTCTGTCCAGTGCAACAGCCTCGACCGGCCATTGCTCCGCCCTCCTCCGTCCGCTTGCACGTGGACTTGAAACTCAACACAGGCCTGGCAGGCAAGGCCACTACGGGGAGTGTTGCTCTTTCTGTAGTGGGAACAATAACTGGAGTTGGAGTCAGAAAGCCCAGACTCTTCTCTTCAGTTCTGCACAGCCTTAAGCGGACTTGAAACAGCTTGGGGTTTAACCTCTATCCACATTTCAGTGGAGGGTTTGTGCCCATGAAAACCAATAAAGGTTGTAACTTTGCCAACGGAACACTGGCCCCAGACGTGTGGTGGTGTTTGTATTCATTTTACAGATGAGGAGCGTGATGTGAAGGGAGGTAGCCCCAAGATCACTCTAAAGTTCAGGATCATCAGGTGCCTGCGAGCCACGTCTTCTCCATACTCTGCCCAATTGATTTTTGTTATACCAGGACTTTTCAAGAGAAAGGGGAGAGAATACTTACTGTTCCTAAGAATGACCACCCCATCCAGGGGGTGCTGGTGCTGAGGCGGATCTGCCTGTCAAGAGCCTCTCCTAGTTTAAGAATAAACTAGGAAACATGCACCGCACCCCCATCATGTGGTTGACTCTGGAATCTCCAAAGGTGGCAAATCAGAGAAGCTACATGTGGCATCACCGCTGTGCCCTTGGTGCTGACCAGGGGTGAAGTTCAGATGAGCAGCAGCACAGCACTGATTTGATACACTGTGTATCTCAGGGGCCTCTGTATTCAGCCGGGTTTGTAATGAGCATGGTTAGCATCACTGGACAGCAAATAAAACAGGCACAGCCTGGGCTTCTGTGCTTCTTTTACTTGTAAATGCTTCCTGCCTTGTTTAAATCCCAGAGAAAACCTGGAGAGGGGGTGGGGGGCAGAAAGCATGAAAAGGCAAAGAACAGTGCTGATGAACTGAATTTGCAGCCAGGTTCACCAGCATGGGTAGAGGGGCATATCTCTCGAGACTTGTAAGCTCCCCGAGGTCCCCAGGGTTGCCCCCACCACACTCAGGCATGTGGAGGTTTGGGACTCAAAGCCCCTGAGTCAGAACACTGGAAGCTCCAGGTAGGGGGTGGGAGGGTTGGAAAAGGACAGTCCTCACCGTGTAACAGGATGTCTATTCCCTTTCCCACCTCTTATCCCAAATCCACCTGTCTTTGTGAATCCCAATCCTGTGCCTCCCAGTCAGCAAACATTTCTCTAACTTCCTCCTGGTGAGGTCAGGATGGGTAAGCCAAAAATCCAAAGCCATCCTGCTGCCTGTTTTCATATGGCAAGCAAAGAAAGGTTTCTATATTTTTATTTTATTTTATTATTTTTTGTGATTGAATCATAGCTGTGTACAATAATTCAATCATGGGGTACAGTGTGCGGGTTTCACATACAATCTGAGATATTTTCATCAACCTGATTGACATAACATTCATGAGATTTTCTCATTTACTATTTTGAAAACATTTTTGATCCATATTTAGAAGTTTTCTCCTAACCCTTCAAATATGGACCATAAGTGTGATCTCACCCTTTACCCTCTCTTCCCCTTCCCTCTCCCTCCCCTTCTCTTCCTCTCCCCTTTCCATGTCTTCTTGTGTAATAATTGGGTTGTAGTCTTCACTTGAAAGATATAAATTTGCTTCATATTAGGGGTTATACATTGGATACTTTTTCTTCCATTCTTGAGATACTTTGCTAAGGAGAACATGTTCCAGTTCCATCCATGTAAATATGAAAGAGGATAAGTCACCATCTTTCTTTAAGGCTGCATAGTATTCCATGGTATACATGTATCACAGTTTATTAATCCATGTGTGGATCGATGGGCTCTTGGGCTTCTTCCATGACTTAGCAATTGAGCAGCTAACTCAACAGGTTTCCTGTTGTTCAATGACATACCATTTATTCAAACACTTTTAATTCAAGACATTTTAATTTATAATCTAGAGATGTGAGGTAGAGAGATCTTTACTGATCACTTAAATACAAGATTTTCATTTTAGAGATACCCTACCAATAAAAGACAAAATTTCTTTTAATTGAACCTATTTACCTCTTTATATATATTTTCTCTTTCCTTCCAAAGGAACAGACACTTTGGGTTAAAAGAGTATAGGTAAAGGCAACAGATATGAATTGCCACAGGCAAAATTTCATTGTTTAGCCATGTATATGTAATGTATAAATCAGGATTAAGGTGAAAATGATGTGTTCATTTTATGTATGCTGGATTTTTTTTTAATGTTAGGGGAATATACTGTCAAGATATTGCTTAAATTTCACAATTCCCTTTACTTGTTAACAAAGAAAAATTGTTTTCTATTTTAATGCTATTTTTCCAATCCTTTAGGCTCACCCTATGATCCCACTTTTATCCTGGACTGTGCTCCTTGCAATGCGATCTGCTCCATCGTTTTCCAGAATCGTTTTGATTACAAAGATCAGAATTTTCTAACCTTGATGGGAGCATTCAGTGAAAATTTCAAGATTCTGAGCTCCCCATGGATTCAGGTGAGTCCAAGATTTCTTCCTAAGGAACTGCTTATGCTTTTCTCTCTGAAAAATCCAAAATTTTATATGGACCACGCTGTCAAATACATGTTTGGATACTGCCGTCCTTCCCAGACATTTATGAAGTGACCTTCTGGGATAGATGGCTGATCTCTTTATTTTACATCCAGGAAATCGATGGTCATTTATAGGGGTGAGCAGTGGTCTTTTTCCATTAAAATTTAAAGTTCCTTTTTCTATAAAATACTTGGGTAACAACCTAAAACATAACCATATTAATCAATGGACAGTCAGGCCTTTTCTGAAGACTCCACTCACCACTGGGCTTGTCTTCAATCAATACATAGAGACTCCTTCATAACATTACCTGGCCAAATTATCTTTATTTAGAAAGAGAATACCTCCTCTTTTTAAGTAATTGTATAAATTACTTATAAATTAAAAGTTGATATCATATATATCCATAATTCTACCTATCATGTCTAACCATAGTTTGATGTATGTTATATATATTTTATTACATGTTTCTCATTAAATAGATTATATTTTCTATTATAGCTATGCAATAATTTCCCTACTCTCATTGATTAGTTCTCTGGAATTCATAACAAATTACTTAAAAAGAGGAAGAATATTTGGGCCCATAGAAGGCACCAGGAAACTCTGCCTAAAGCAGGGGTATTTGATACTTGGGATGAGAACCTTGTTTACAAGTTAACTGGGTTAGGAATGACAACATTATTGGTTTTATGGTGTATGAAGCAGAAACAAGTGTCACAATTTTACCCTGTGCTGAATTGGTATGTCCTACGCTCTCCCTAAATAATTATTGTGCGGTCTTAGAAAAGTTACTGAACTACTCTGATGCACAGTTGGGTTTCAAGTTGTCTTTGAGACTCTGCCTCTTTTAAAATACTGAGTTCATTTCTGACTCTGATGAAAAGAAATAAAAATGGTAGGAACCAGATTTCTGCTCTCAGTCGAGTTGCCCCAATTCACTTAAAATCTGCTGTCATCTATGATATGAAAACCATAGTTATTCATGCCATCCTTATCCTTCAAGGTTATAGGCAAGAATTGGTGTAAAAATTGACAGAATTGATATGCAGGCGTTTCATACAATAAAAGTGATATAAAGAAATGATGACTATATTTCATTCTCAGGTCAGAATATATATATATATAATACTTCATTCTCAGGTCAGAATATATATATATATATATATAATACTTCTCCCTCAAGTATTTTTATGAACATAGAGAATTACTATATGTAAACAATAAAATTTCCCCATCAATATGGGTACTATATTTTATTCATAATTATACCTATAATGTCTAATCATGGTTTGATGTATGATATATATGTTTTATTACATGTTTATTATTACATGAATTATATTTTCTATTCTAGCTATGCAATAATTTCCCTGCTCTCATTGATTATTTCCCTGGCATTCATAAGAAATTACTTAAAAATGTTGATCTTACAAAAAGTTATATTTTGGAGAAAGCAAAAGAACACCAAGAATCACTGGATGTTAACAATCCTCGGGATATTATTGATTGTTTCCTGATCAAAATGGAGCAGGTAAAATGCAAACAGAAGTTCAGTTATTTGAATGTTTGTGTATTTTGTAATTCATTGAATAGTTCTGTATTGTACTAAGGATCTGTCCTTAATGTTTGAAGAGCATTTTATCTATATATTATACTTATGAATCAGAACTAGCAGTCATGGGAAATGTAAAATTAAATTGTCACATAGTTAGAATGCCTTGACTCTTCTCTTTAAATAAATATAATCCAGCTGAGCAGAAAAAGAAAGCACATCTCATTTGAAAGGGAGACCATCACAAAGAATTTTCAAAGTATAGAATATGTTGCCATTATACACAAAATGGGGGAGAATGGAAAAGATCGGCTCAGCCCAGGTGGGCTTTCCACTTGCCCTATATACTAGACCTGAAAATGCCTGTAGTGAGGGATAGGAGATTGTTTTTCAGAACGGGTAAGTGGTTTCTGTAAAGGTGTGGAAGTGTGTGGTAGGAAAGAGCAGATGGAACAGACAAGGCTTAACTGAGTGTAACCCAAATGAATTCGCACAGATATTGAGTCGTACGTGGTGGAAAGTTTTAAATACAAATCCTGTCTCATTGCAATATTTACTGAGAAGCTAATTTTTCTCTATTAAATTATCTTGGCACTCTGGTCAAAAACCCATTGACTATAAATGTTAGAGTTTGCTTGTGGGCTCATAATTCTATTCCATTGATCTATACATCTGGTCTTATGCCAGGTATACACAATTGATGTCTTCATTTAAAATGTTTTGACTTTGCATCAAGTTTTCAAATCAGTAAGTGTGAATTGTCCAACTTTACCATTTTTTTCAAGACTATTTTGGCTATTCTGATCCCCTTGAATCTACGTTAAGTTTTAGGAAGAGCTTGTCCATTTCTTCAAATAATAATAATAATAAATTTTTAAAAGCAGTCATTATTTTGACCTGTAACGCATTATATCTGTGGAATAATTCAGGAACTGAAGACATTTTAAAAATTGAGGTTGAAATTTCCGTACAGTTAGCCTGTTTAAAGTTTACAGTTTAATGGTATTTATTGTTTTGACAATGTTGTGCAACCAGCAGCAATTTTCAAATTTTTTTTATCACTGTACAAAAACATACCATATGCATTAATGATCACTCCCCACTCCTTGTAATAACCTTTAATCTTCTTCTTGTCTGTATGTCTTTGCTTATTGTGGATATAACATGGAAAAGGCCTCAGAGATCAGATGTGCCCATTTATTTCTGGCTTCCTTCATTTAAAATGTTGATTTGAAGGCTCACCTACATTGCAGAATGTATAATTATATTATTGGGTTTTTTGTGCAGGAATAATTTTTTATTTTACATGCAATCATACAACAATTTTTAAAAATTCAATGAAAGATGTGCATTTGGATTATTTGTGTTATAAACAATGCTGCTATGAACATTTGCCTCTGTATTTTCTTCTTTCTTTTTTCGTGTTTATTAAATCATAGCTGTGTACATTAATACAATCATGGGGTACAATGTGCTGGTTTCATATACAATCTGAAATATTTTCATCAAACTATTTAACATAGCCTTCATGGCATTTTCTTAGTTATTGTGTTAAGACATTTATATTCTGCATTTGGTAGGTTTCACTTGTACCCTTCTAAGATGCACTGTAAGTGTGGTCGCAGCATTTAGCCTCCCATCACCAATTCTCCCCCTCCTCCCCTGCTTTTTCCCCCATATGCTTATGCTATAATTGGGTTATAGCCTTCATATAAAAGCTATAGATAAGTTTCATAATAGGGCTGAGGATACTTTTTTTTCCATTCTTGAGATACTTTGCTAAGAAAAATATGTTCCAGCTCCATCCATGCAAATATGAAAGAGGTAAAGTCTCCATATGTCTTTAAGGCTACATAATATTCCATGGTGTACATATACCACAATTTATTAATCCATTTGTGGGTCGATGGGTACTTGGGCTCTTCCTTGACTTGGCAATTATGAATTGGGCTGCAATAAAAATTCCAGTATGTATATCTTTGTTATAAAGTGATTTTTGGTCTTCTGGATATATACCTAGTAGGGGAATTATACGATTGAATGGCAGGTTTATTTTTAGAATTCTAAGTATTCTAAAAACATCTTTCAAAAGGAACATATTAGCTTGCATCACCACCAGCAATGTAGAAGTGTTTCTTTTTCTCCACATCCATACCAATATCTCTGGTTTTGGGATTTTGTAATGTGTGCTATTCTTACTGGGTTTAGATATATCTCAAAGTAGTTTTGATTTGCATTTCTGATGATTAAGTACGACAAGCATTTTTTCATATGTCTGTAGATTGTTCACCAGTCTTCTTCAGAGAAGTTTCTCTTCAGGTTCATTGCCCACTCTGAGATGGGATCACTTGTTCTTTTCTTGCTTATATGTTTGAGTTCTCTGTGGATTCTGGTTATTAAACCTTTGTCAGAGGCATAACCTGCAAATATATTTTGCCATTATGAGGGCTGTCTGCTTACTTTAATTACTATGTTCTTGGCTTTGCAGAAGCTTTTTAGTTTGATCAGGTCCCAGTAGTGTATTTTTGATGCTCCTTCAATTGCCTGGGGAGTCTTCCTCATAAAATATTTACCCAGGCCAATACCTTCTAGAGTTTTCCCTGCACTTTCTTCTAGAATTTTTATAGTTTCATGTCTTAAGTTTAAATCTTTAATCCAGTGAGAGTCTATCTTATTTAATGGTGAAAGGTGTGGGTCCAGTTTCAGTCTTCTACAGGTTGCCAGCCAGTTCACCCAGCACCATTTGTTAAATAGGGGATCTTTTCCCCACCGAATGTTTTTAATTGGCTTGACAAAGATCAAATAATAGTAGGTATCTGGGTTCATCCTTTGCTTCTCTATTCTGTTCCATACATCTACCTCTCTGTTTTTGTGCCAGTACCATGCTGTTTTGATCACTATCGATTTGTACTATAGTCTGAGATCTGATAGCATAATTCCTCCTGCTTTGTTTTTCTTTCTGAGTAATGTTTTTTTCTGATTCCATATAAAACTATGTATTTTTTAAAAAGATCTTTAAAGTATGACAATGGAGCTTTAATAGTGATTGCATTAAATTTGTATATTGCTTTGGGTAGTATGGACAGTTTAACAATATTGATTCTTCACAACCATGGGCATGGTATATTTTTCCATTTGTTAACATTTTCAGCTGTTTCTTTTCTTAGAGTTTCATTGTTCTCTTTATAGAGATCTTTAACTTCCTTTGTTAGGTAGACTTCCAATATTTCATCTTCTTTGGCACTACTGTGAATGGAATAGAGTTCTTGACTGTTTTTTACAGCTTGGCCATTATTGGCATATATAAAGGCTACAGATTTGTGAGTGTTGATTTGTAGCCTGAGACACTGCTGTGTTCCTTGATCACTTCTAAAAGTTTTGTAGTAGAATCCCTGGTGTTTTCCAGATATACAATCATATCATCTGCAAAGAGTGAATGTTTAATCTCTTCTGACCCTATATTGATACCCTTGATCACCTTTTCTTCCCTAATTGCAATGGCTAAATCTTCCATTACAATGTCAAAAAACAGAGGAGACAATGGGCAATCTTGCCTGGTTCCTGATCTAAGTGAAAATGATTTTAATTTAACTCCATTCAATATGATATTGGCTGTGGGTATGCTGTAAATGGCCACTATCAGTTTAAGAAATGTCCCTTCTATACCAATTTTCTTAAGTGTTCTAATCATGAAGGGATGCTGGATATTATCAAAAGATTTTTCTGCATCAATTGAGAGAATCATGTGGTCTTTGTTTTTTAATTTGTTTATGTGCTGGATTACATTTATAGATTTACGTATATTGAACCACCCTTGAGACCCTGGGATAAAGCCCATTTGGGCATGGTGTATAATTTGTTTGATATGGTGCTGCATTCTGTTTGTTAGGATCTCGTTGAATATTTTTGTATCAATATTCAATAGTGATATTGGTATATGATTTTCTTTTCTTGTTGAGTCTTTTCCTGGTTTAGGAATCAAGGTGATGTTTGCTTCATAGAATGTGTTGGGTAGTATTCCTTTTTTTTCTATATTTTGGAAAAGGTTGAGTAATACAGGTACTAGTTCCTCTTTAAAGGTTTGCTAGAATTCTGACATGATGCCATTTGGTCGCAGGCTTTTCTTTTTAGGGAGATTTTGTATAGTTGATGCTATTTCAGAACTTGACATAGGCCTATTCAACATTTCCACTTCATTCTGGCTGAGTCTTGGGAGGTGGTATGCTTCTATGTGTTGGTCAATTTCCTTCAGATTTTCATATTTCTGAGAATAAAGTTTCTTGCAATATTCATTAAGGATTTTTTGAATTTCTGAGAGGTCTCTTGTTATTTCATGTTTACCATTTCTGATTGATGAAATTAGAGATTTTACTCTTTTTTCCCTTATTATGTTGGCTAAAGGTTTATCTATTTTATTGACCTTTTCAAAGACCCAATTTTTTGATTTATTTATCTGTTGCATAATTCTTTTGTTTTCAATTTCATTTAATTCTGCCCTAATTTTGGTTATTTCTTTTCTTCTGCTGGGTTTGGGATTGGAATATTTTTCCATTTCCAGTTGCTTGAGATGTGCCATTAATTTGTTAAATTCCTCTCTTTCTGTTTTCTTGAGGAAGGCTTGCAGTGCTATAAATTTCCCTCTTAGGACTTCCTTTGCAGTATCCCAGCGGCTCTGATAATTTGTGTCTTTACTGTCGTTTTGTTCCAAAAATTCGGTAATTTTCATTTAAATCTCTTCTTGACCCATCTATCACTCAGCATAATGTAATTTAGCTTCCATGTTTTTGTATGAGTATGCAGATTCCTGTTATTATTGAGTTCAACTTTTATTACATGATGGTCTGAGAAGATGCAAGGAATAATTTCTATTCCTTTAAATTTGCTGAGGTGAGACTTGTGACCTTAGATGTGGTTGATTTTGGAGCATCAAAGGTTGATTTGGACCTTTGATGTGGTTTCATGGGCTGATGAGAAGAATGTCTGTTTAGTTTTGTTAGGATGAAATGTTCTGTAGATGTCTATTAAACCAAATGCTGAATGATTAAGTTTAAATATAAAATTTCTTTGCTTAGCTTCTTATTGGAGGATCTATCCAACACTGCTACAGGAGTGTTAAAATTTCCAACTAATATGGAGCTGGAATGATATTAATAATTGAAATCTCATCATATTGTGTATTAACCTTAACATGAATTTTCTAGCCTTATCCTTCCTTACTTTTGTTGGTTTAAATCCTACTGTGTCTGTGAATAAGATCGCAACACCTGCTTTTTTCTGCTTTCCATTTTCCTGAAGTATAGATGACCATCCCTTCACCCTGAGTCTATATTTATCTCTTAAGGTCAGATGAGATTCTTGTATGCAGCAGATATCTGGCCTGAGGTTTTATATCCAGTCAGCCAAACTATGCCTCTTTAGAGGACAATTTAAGCTGTTCATTAATTGAGAATATTGATAAGCCTGGTGGAATTTTGGGTATCGAGTTTTTCAAAAGTCCAGGGTACATTTTTAATCCTTTAGCCACTGTGGAAGTTGGGATTTTATCAAAAGTTTCTGAGTGAGTTTACTTTTGTGGTGGAGGATTGCACTAGTCATTGGGGAGGATAGGTCTGAGAATATCCTGAAGAGCTGGTTTAGTTATGGCAAATTTCTTCAATGTGTGAATGTCATTAAAGTATTTAATTTGTCCATCATAAATTAAACTCAGTTTAGCTGGATACAGGATCCTGGGTTGAAAGTTATTTTGTTTTAGGAGAGTATAAGTTGATACTCTCTAGCTTGAAAGTTTTCAGCAGAAAGATCTGCAGGTATTCTGATATTCTTTCTGTTGTAGGTTATGGTTTTCTTATGTCTGGCTGCATGTTAACTTCCACCATTCATATTAACTTTAGTGATGCTAATTATGATGTGCCTGGGGGGATGTCTTATTCGGATTGAGCCATGCTGGGGTTCTGAAACTGTTTGCTATCTGAATTTCAGAATCTCTTGGCATGTCTGGAAAGGTCTCTTTCATAATCTCATGAAAACCTCTGTGCCTTGTGAAGCCACTTCATTGCCTTTAGGGATCCCTATCAGGCAAATATGGGTTTTCTTTGAATTATCCCAGAGATCTCTGAGAGAATGATCCATTTTTGCTCTCCATTTCTCTTCCTCTTTGAGAGTTTGGGAGCATTTGAAAGCTTTGTCTTCAATGTCAGAAATCCTTTCTTCTGCTTGCTCCATTCTGTTACTGAGGGATTCTACTGTATTTCTCAGATCTTTGAGGGCTGCAACTTCTTGTCTCAGTGTGTCACAATCTTTGGTGATTTAGTCTTTGAATTCCTTGAATTCTTGAGACAACTTTTGAAATGCTCCTTGGCTTTCTAATTCCAACTTTTCCTCTATTTTATTGATCTTATTTGCAATCCAAATTCTGAATTCATTTTCTGACATCTCAGCCATCTGTTTATGAATGGAATCTTTAGTTGTGCCTGCAAAATTGTTCTTTGGGGGTGTTGATCTACTCTGGTTATTCATGTTACCAGAGCTTTTCTGCTGATTCTGCCCCATGATTATTTTACACCATTTGGCTAGATGAGCAGATAAAGAGAAGCTGGGTTGGGTGCTCCAGTAGTGATTAGCCATTCTTTTTCCCAAAAGCTTGGATTAGTGTCTATACCTTTTTCCCTAGAGCTTTTCCAAGGACCCGTACAGTGCTACAGCCTGAGAAACCAGGGACCTTCTTGGTGTGGTGATGCTCAGTGGCTCTGTCTTGTTTTCAGCTGGTCTCTGTCTTACCTTAGTGAATCAGTTAATCTGGGTTGAAGTCTCCACTGTGGATAAATATCAGCAATTATGTCACCCCATTCCCCATAGGCAACAATTGGAAAAGGGAAATCAAACCTCTTCACAACCACACACCCAGGGTACCACTTTGGATAGTCCTCAGGTTATTGGCCCCATTCACGATTCCAAATCAATTGTCCCAGTCAGCACCCGTCTCAGGTGGGAGAGGTCAAAAGGTCTCCAGCAATTAGATAGCAAGGGTCTGCTGGCAGCTTGAGTATGACTCTCTCCCATGCTCTGTGAAGTCAGAAGGACCCACCCAGCAAATAAATTAGACTGGGAAGGTTGATGTCTCCTTCCCCACCTTGCACCTCTCTCATCCCCAGTCACTGGTAACCCCAGAGGACTGTGATCCAGTTCCCTCCAATGAGCAGATACTACAGGGTTTTGCACCTGTCTGAGTCACAGAGAGATCTATGTCTCCTCAGCCAGGCTGTCACAATCTGCCACCATCCAGCAGGGGGAGATGTGGTCTGACAACCTTGGGTGCTTAATGGGGACTGGGGTATTGCACTCAGTTCCAGACTTGCCCCTGATTGATGTTGCTGATAGAACAGAACAACTTCACAGGATTTGTTTCTGTCTGATCTATAATTCCGTGTGGACCAGAGGCGGTTTAAGTAACTCAGCCCTGTCTGTGCTGCTGCCCTATCTTGGCTGCAGTTTGTTTTGGGGCTAACAGTCAGAACTCAGCACTCAGCTGTCAGTTCCAGCCTATGTCTGCTGGCTTATGTCTCAGCTTTGATGCCCTGAAGGTTGGGTGCCTCTGAAGCTCAGTGAAATAGTCCTCTGGGTCAGCTCCACCCTGCTGTCTCTGCACGTGAGTATTCTACTCCCCATGCTTTGCCCAGGCTGGTACTCCTTCAGGCCTACCCTTTACTTACAGGACCTGCGTTTCCATCCCAGATCTGTTCCACCATTGGCTGCTACCAGAGAAGATGCCCAGCTTCTGGTTGCCCAGAGAGACTGGGAGTGTCCTTTCAAAGTATCCCCAGGGTTTTGAGCCCCATTGTTGCCACTGCTGTGGCTGCCACCCAGTGCCTCAGGGTACTGCCATTCCTGTATGATTCCCTCTCAGATGAGGCTCCCACTCAACTGACTATCCTCTCCTTTCTCCTGTGCCAGAGAATCAGCACAGGTCAGCAAAAGTCCATGCCCCACACTCCTTGATAAAATGTCCAAGAATCTGGACTCCACAGGGGATAGGCCTCCAGACCTTGGGGTGAGAGTGGAGAGGAGTGCTGGGAAATCAAAATTGCAAGTAAAGAATATGTACAGTTTTATGCCTGGCAGGAGAGTGCATGGCACCCTAATAGGGGAAGGAGGTCTCGTTTTTAGAGGGTCGGTCTCGTGGAATAAAATGGGAGGATATTTGAACTCTGCTCACTTGTTTGTATGGAGTATACTGCGAGCCTTTCTCATGGGGAAGAGGACTCCCATCCACTTGGTGATGGATTTTTGTAGCTTTTGTTTGTCTCCTTGGGGTCACAGCTCACCTCAGCAGGGTTGATGTGCATTCTTCAACCTTCTCTCTTGGCTCAGATCCGAACCATCAGCTTTCTTGCTAAACTTTTGGCCTTTAACTCTCCCTCTGGACGGGAGCCTCTGTGAAAAGCTGGCTTGAGTCGGCCATCTTGCCTCAGACCCCCTCTGTCTGTGTATTTTCTTAATGAATATTATTCAGTTTTCTTGAGTATTGTCTTAGTGTTAGAATTTTGAATCTTTTAGTAATTTCAGGATCCTCTTTTTTAGAAACTAGTGAGCCTGTCTACAGTGAATTTGTCATTTTACATTACTACCTCAAATGTGGGAGGGTTCTAAGTTTTACTTATAATTATCAATACTTGTAATTACGTAATTTTTATGTCATTGCAAATTGATTTTAACTTCCTTCTTCCAGTGATACTGAGCATCTTTGCATATGCTGTTTCTCATTTTTATATTTTCTTTCAAGAAATGATATGCAAGTACTTTGCCTATTTTTTAGTTGAGTTGTTTAGCTTTTTATTGCTGATCCATAAGAATTGATTTATATATTCTTGACATTAAACTCATTGTTAGTTTAATTAACCCATATTAAATAAATGATATGAAAGTACTTTCTCCCATTTTATAGGCTGGTATTTTACATTTTTCATTAGGTCCCTTGATGAAAAGATATTTTAATTTTTTGCTTTTCTTTTTTTTTGGGAGGGGCAGAGTCTCACTATGTCACCCTTGGCAGAATGATGTGGCATCACATCTCACATCAACCTCAAATTCTTGGGCTTAAGTGATTCTCTTGCCTCAGCCTCCCAAGGAAGAGGGACTACAGGCACCTGCCACAATACCCACCTGTTTTTTGTTGCAGTTGTCATTTTTGTTTACCTGGCCTGGGCCAGGTTTGAACCTGCCAACCTCAGTGTATGTGGCTGGTGCTATAACCACTATGCTTTGGGCGCCATGCCCAAACATTTTAATTTTGAGGAAATAGTTATCTATTTTTTTCCTCATTTAGTTTCAAAGCTGTGAATCCATTGCCAAACCTGAAGGCAATAAGATTTACCCCTATATTTTATGCTACATGTTTCATAGTTT
Source organism: Arctocebus calabarensis (assembly GCA_963573935.1). Lineage (NCBI taxonomy): Eukaryota > Metazoa > Chordata > Mammalia > Primates > Lorisidae > Arctocebus > Arctocebus calabarensis. Next base: position 20,754 of record CAUYON010031805.1, read on the forward strand.
TAGCTCTTATCCTTAGGCTTTTCATTCACTATCAGAATTATTTTGGACATGGAATGAGATATGGAGCCAATGTCATAGTATGAAATTAAGCAGATATCCTGACACTGTTTGTTGCAGAAATTCTTGCTTTAGATTGAATTGGCTTGGAATGCATGTTGAAAATGAATTGGCAATACATATTTAGGTTTTTATTTTGGTTTTGATTCTATTTTATTGATCTTGATGTCTGTCTATATGCCAGTATCATAGTGTTTTCGTTTTTAAAGCTTTGTTTTGAAGAATTAAAGTTGGGAAATTGAATCCTCTCCCATAGGAATTGAGGAATCCTCTCTCATATGAATTAAGGACTGTCTATTCTTTTTTGGCCGCAAACAACAACAAAAAAGTCATTGTAATTTTAATAGGCATTGCACTGAATCTTAGATAATTTTGGAAAACATTGTCATCTTTATGAGATTATGTCTTCCAACTATTGAAGATGGGGTAATAAGTACCTATGTATTTAGGTACTTTTCTTTAAGGAACAGTTGATAGATTTCATCATTTTTCCATTGCTTGGTAATAGGTTCTTAGCTCTTTTACTATTTAGGATAGGATATTATTGTAAATGAATTATTTTTCTGATTTAATTTTCATATTTTTCATTTCTGGCATAAGGAGACACATTCAATCTTCCATTAATTTTGTACAATATTGCTGGTTGGTTTTTCTTGGATTGTATGGACTTTTCTTCATGTAGTATCATGTTATCTTCAAATAGAATTAATTTTATTTCCTCCTTTTCTATCTAAATGTCTTTTCTTTTCTTCCCTAACTGCTCTGGCTAGGACTTTAGTAATATATTGAATAGAGTGGAAAGTGAACATACTTGTGGGTTTTTTTTCTCTTGGCATTAGGGTATAAAGTTATAGATTTTAATATTTCCATATGAAGTAAGCTTAGAATTTTTTCATAAATGTGCTTGATATGATAAAAAAATTCTTTTTTATTCATTTTTCTGAGTCATTTTATCATAACAAGTGTTGAATTATAAATACATGTATATAGTTAGCGACACTGAGCATTTTTCATGTGCGCATTGGCCATTTGTATGCCCTCTTAAGAGGAATGCCTTTTTAAGTCCTGTGTCCATCTTTAAATTAGATTGTTTGGGTATGTGTGCTGGTGGGTGGGAGGGATTAATAGTTTTAAGGTGCTTTGGGTTAATATTATTTTGTTGAGAATTTCTGCATTTATATTCATAAAAATGTAATGATCTGGATGAAGGGTGAGTAACAGCTTCTGTTCAGCCAGGTGCAGAGAAAGTGGGGAGAAAACACTCCAGGCATCTCTGGCCAGTGGGTTTTGCCGAGAGTCTTCCATTTGGTGACACAGGAAGTCAGTGAAAGACTTCTGGACCTTATGAGGAGGACAGAAGCAGTGGAAAACTGGCAAGTGGTGGGTGCGTTTGTTCGGTTGGATGCTTCTGGCAGCTGTATCCATAGCAACAGCAAGACTGCAAGTAGGAAAAGCTTTACCTGTGGGCTATTTTTCTTTTTTTTAATTTGGGCACTCAATTGAACTGCCTTGGGAGGAGATCTTGGGTGGGTGTGCAGATGACTTTGGGCATTGTCTGGGGGCCCTGGACTGAGCTGCTGAACCAGAGGGGAGCTAATATCATCCAGCTGTGGGCTGCCTGCATGGCTACTATGGGGGAGCTGCCCCTGCATGTTGCAGTGCTGGGATCTGCCAGGAGACCTTGGCTGAGTAATTTAGTGACTGAGATGCCCAAAAGTGGAGATTGAGATGTTGGGGGAAGTGCAGAGATCTGAGTGTTTGGCAGATTAAAAGTCTTGGCCCACAGGGGCATAGAGGGAGTCTGGATTTGGTGCACTGGTTAAGTGGGCTGCCATACCAGGAGAGATCCCAGCAATAAGTGCTTTCCATGGAAAGCTTCTGTTTGGCCAAAGTTCATAGTTCAGAGTGTCTTTTATGTGGGCTGAGGAGACATTTGGGCTCCCAAGCCTGCAGGGTCTGAGAGACCAGCAGAGGCCTCCAGTCTTCATTTCAAACAGTTGTATTAACTTTGTGATCAACATCTTATACCTCAGAAGATCACCTGTTGCCCGGACAACGTTCAGCAGGATATATATACTGTTTGGTTGTTTTGTTTTGGGTTTTTTTCTTAATTTCAACATTTTTCCTTGACATTTCTTTAGTTTTTTTTTTTCTTTTTGCTCCCTTTTCCCACTACTCTAGTTAAATACAATCTTCCATTTTTGCCTTCTTTAATAACTAGAATTTCATTTTTGCCAGTATTTCTGCCCCTATTATTAGGTTTTTATTCCCCCAATTTTAGCTCATAAGGGTTTTTTCTTGTTTGTTTTGGTTTGATTTATAGTATTTTTGTCTTTCCTCTATACCTGGTGGAAGTGGGGATACTGTGTCTGATCTGCCTGGCAAAGAGCTGTTGACCTCAAGGGAACCACCCATGCCATCACTCTCAGAGGTTGGGATTTTTTAAGGTTGGGTCACAGACTCTTACTATACACCTATATTATTCTGGTTTCCTTCTTTTGGAGCCTTTCTTCTTTTTGTCAATATTTCCTTTTACTCACCCCTTTGTCTTTCTCTTTTTTCTTTCTTTAAAAAATCTTTTTTCCCTTCTTGTTCTTCAATCTTTTCATCCTTCTGGTCCCATACCAAAAGGACTCATTAAAATTTTAAGCCAGAGGCACAGTAACTTAAAGAGCAAGAAGAAGTGAAAGGAGTATTAGGCTAAGAAAACAGATACAAGAAAGCACTCATGAAGAAGAATCAGCAGAAAAATCCTGGCAACATAAAAAACCAGTTCAGAGTAACCCCTTCTAGCGATTGTGAGGTAGCTATAGCAGAGGATTCCTCCTATAAAGAAATGTTAGAAATGACAGAATGGGAATTTAAAATATAGATGATGAAAACAATGAAGGAAATTGTTGAGAAAGTGGAAAATAACTAAAAGGAAATCCCAAAACAGAATCAAATAAGAGGTGAATGATACAAAGAATATAAAGAGGATAGAACAGAGCTGAAGGAACTGAAGCAGTCAATTAGGGAACTTAAGGATGCAATAGAAAGTATCAACAGATTAGATCATGCAGAAGAAAGAATCTCAGAGGTGGAGGATAAAGCTTTTGACATAATTCAGATAATTAAAGAGGCAGAAAAGAAGAGAGAGAAAACAGAACATTTTCTAAGAGAATTATAGGACTCTATGAAGAGTTCAAATATATGAGTTATAGGTATCCCTGATGGGGAAGAATAATGCCCCAGAGGAATGGACACCATTCTAGACAATATTATAAATGAAAACTTCCCAAATATCACCAAAGATTTTGATGTACTCCTTTCAGAGGGATATTGGTCCCCTGGTCACCTCAACTCAAATAAAGTTTCTCCAAGGCACATTGTGATGAAACTATCTAAAGTCAGGACAAAAGAAAATATTTTGCAAGCTGCCAGGAGTAAGCGCCAACTGTCCTACAGGGGCAAATCTATCAGGGTGACTGCTGACTTCTCTACTGAAACGTTCCAAGCCAGAAGACAATGGTCATCTATTTTTAATCTACTTAAACAGAACAATTTCCAGCCCAGAATTCTATATCATGCTATAAAGCTTTTGAGCTTTAAAACTGACAGAGAAATTAAATTTTTATTGATGTGCAAACATTGAGGAAATTTGCCACAACAAGATCAGCTTTACAGGAAATATTTCAACCTGTCCTACACACTGACCATCACAATGGTCCTTCAGCAAAGTAAAAACCCAGAAATTAAAGGACAGGACCTAGTTTCCACAATGATGCAAAAGACAAAACTAAGCAATGGCCTTTCACAAAATAAGCTGAATAGAACACTACCACACTTATCAATTATCTCAATAAATGTCAATGGCTTGAATTCCCTATGCAGAGGCATAGATTGGCTAATTGGATTAAAAAACACAAGCCATCTATTTACTGTCTGAGATGGTTCTGCTCCAGCCTGAGCACTGGCTTCATTCCAGAAAGCCCAAGCACATCCAGTTTCAGTCTTTTACATACGGATATCCAATTCTCCCAGCACCATTTTATTGAATAGGGTGTCTTTTCCCCAGTGAACACTCTTGTTTGGTTCATCACAGATTAGACAGCTGTAAGTTTTTTCTTTTTTTTAAATCATAATTGTGTACATTGGTGCAATCATGGGGCACAATGTGCTGACTTTACATACAATCTGAAATATTTTCATTGAACTATTTAATATAGCGTTCATGGCCTTTTAATCACTATATGAAGATATTTATATTCTACATTCAATAATTTTCACTTGTATCCTTATAAGATGCACCGTGTGATCCCACCAATCACCCTCCCTCCACCCATTCTTCCCCCTCCACTCATTCTCCCCCCTCCACTCCCCTCCCTTGCCCCTTTCCCCATTTCTTGTGCTATAACTGGATTTTAGCCTTCATATGAAAGCTATACATTAGCTTCATAGTAGGGGTGAGTACATTGGATACTTTTTCTTCTATTCTTGAGATACTTTGCTAAGAAGATGTTCCAGCTCCATCCATGTAAACACAAAAGTGGTGAAGTCTCCATCTTTCTTTAAGGCTGCATAGTATTCCACGGTATACATGGACCACAATTTATTAATCCATTCGTGGGGCGATGGGCACTTGGGCTTCTTCCACGACTTAGCAATTATGAATTGGGCTGCAATAAACATTCTGGAACAGATATCTTTATTATGATGTGATTTTTGGTCTTCTGGATATATACTTGGTAGAGGAATTATAGAATCGAATGGCAGATCTATTTTTAGATCTCTAAGTATTCTCCAAACATCCTTCCAAAAGGAATATATTAGTTTGCATTCCCACCAGCAATGTAGAAGTGTTCCCTTTTCTCTGCATCCACGCCAGCATCTCTGGTTTTGGGATTTTGTTATGTGG
>CAUYON010031806.1:0-32212 GCA_963573935.1 Arctocebus calabarensis
GACAGCCTCCTGCACACCCAGCTCTCCGAGGCTACACACAGGTGCAGCGTGTCACTATACTGAGTCCTGCAGGCGACTGTAACGCTGTAGTAAGTATTCATGTATCTAAGCCTACCTAAACATAGGAAAGGTACAGTAAAAACATGGTATAGACGATAAAAAATAACACACCTGAACAAGGCACTCACCACGAATGGAGCTTCCCAGACTCCGTGTCACTCTGGGCAGTGGGTGAGTGAGTGCGAGTGGCCAGGAGGCTCTGGGACAAGACCTAGCACTGCAACGGGCTGTAAAAGACTGTGCACTCGGGCTACACTACATTGATAAAAAACTTTTTTCTTTCTTCAATAATGTAAATCCTAACTTATTGTAACTTTTTTACTTTATAAACTTTTAAAAACTTTTTGACTCTTTTGTAATAACAAAATGAAAACAGTGTATACTGATAAAAATATTTTATATCCTTATTCCATAAACTTCTTCTATTTTTAGAACTTGAAAAAAAGTTTTATAACTTTTTAAAGTGAAAAACAAAGACACAAACACACCTTTAGCAGGGTTAGGTCATCAATGTCTCTGTCTTCCCCTCTACACCTTGTCCCACTGAAGTCCTCATGGGCAGTAACAGGCAGGGAGGTGCCATCTCTTATGATAATAATGTCTCCTTCTGGAGACTTCCTGAAGGACCTCTTTTGAGTTGTCACCCTTTAAAAAATATGTTCAGGGTGATTTGCTTTTTTTTTTTAATCATAGATTTATTTGTAAGCAGATAATGCACCGTAAACATTTCTCTCTATTAATGAAAATGGTTCCACGTTAGGGTCTTTGTTTTCAAGCTTTTTAAGGGTGTGTTGAGATCTGCAAAAGCTCCTGATAAACCTTTCACTGAATTTTCTTTTTCTTGTCCTAAAGTTTTCTTTTTTTCTTGCCTCTTCTTCAGCGATGCTTTCCTGCTCCAGTTCCAACTCCTCATTAGTTAATTCCTCAGGGCACTGTTACTGGGCAATAGGAATTTTTTTTAGCTCCATTAGAATGAATTTTATGGGACCATCACTGCATATATGTCCACTGTTGACTACAATGTCCTTATTCAGAGGTGACCACATCCTTAAAAAGAGGTATGTGCAGAAGAAAGTTATGTATTCATCAGTTGACAAAGATATTGTGACCAGAGATTGTAGGAACCTAATCCTATATTTCTGCTCCTGCAGAATTCAATGTTTGGGATGACTTTATGGAATATAACTACTTCAAATGATGAGAATGACTCTTGTTTAATAACAATTCTAAAAGCAGAATTTAAACCATTTTGCAATTTACATCCACACCGTACAGATGCCAAACCAAATGACAATAACATAGGATCGGAAAGAAGATTCTGCTTTGATTAGAGAAACAGGCTTTGCTGTCGGCTCCCAGAATACTTGGCCTCATCTTGGAAACCTGGACTTGGCTCGGAGCAGGGGATGGGAGGAAGCACACTGAGCTGGGGAGCAGGAGTCACCGCGGCCAGCAGCCTGTGCCTTCAGGAAACCACCTGACAAGGGAAAGGCGAGCTGTACCCCAGTGTGCACGGAGCAAGCAGCTGGCTGTTCAGGGTCAAGTGCACACAACCTGGCTCTGACTTCAGTCTCTGTTCTCTTTGTCTCTGAGACTGGGTGAGAAAATACTAGACACAAAGCCCTAAGTAGAGGACACTGGATGTGGTAAAGCCTGCTGTCGTTAAGCCAGCAGATTCTGGAATCTGATCATCACAGTCACTCAGGACACTGTCTTCTTCAGAGAAGGTTCTGTTTGAGTGTCTTGCCCACTTGTAAATGAATTGTTTGCGCTTCTCTTGTTGATTAGTTTAAGTTCTCTGAAGGACTCTGGTTATCAGGCCTTTGTTAGATTCATAGAATGCAAATATCTTCTCCCATCCTGATAGTTGTTGTTCTTTAGCAGTGCAGAAGCTTTTTTAGCTTGATCAAGTCCTGTTTATTTTTGGTGTTCTTTATATTAAAAAAAAAAAAAACCCATATTCAGATATTTGGCTGCACCACAGACAGATAGGGTCCAGAAATGTGTTCTTTATTAAACTTTCCAGGTAACTCAGGTGGTGATTTGGGGGAAATCTTATGGAAGGAATCCATGATGTCTCAACTCTGGTGATTTCATCTTGAAAACCCTTTGGGAGACCGGTGCGGTGGCTCCAGCCTGTAGTCCCAATGCTCTGGGAGGCTGAAGTGGGTGGATTGCCTGAGCTCAGGAGTTGAGACCAGCATGAGAAAGAGAGAGACCCCATCTCTAAAAATAGTCGGGCATTGTGGTGGGCACCAGCTGCTTGGGGGGCTGAGACAAGAGGATACCTTGAGCCCAAGGATGTCTTGAGCCCAAGAGTCTGAGGTTGCTGTGAGCTATGATGCTGCGGCACTCTACTGAAGCCAGCAAAGGGAAACTATCTCAGAAAACAAAAAACAAACAAACAAAAACCCTATCAGCACAGGAAGGTGTCTTCTAAATCAGTAAGAACACAAGGACTACCTATAGATGTACAGACAGAGGCAGTTTCTTCTTCTTTTTTTTTTTTTCTTGAGACAGAGTCTCAAGCTGTTGCCCTGGGTAGAGTGCTGTGATGTCATAGTTCACTGCAGCCTCCAAATCAGGCTCAAGAGATCCTCTTGCCTGAGTTTTTCTATTTTTAGTAGAGACGGGGTCTCACTTTTGCTCTGGCTGGTCTCAAACTCATGAGCTCAAGCCATCCACCCGCCTCAGCCTCCCAGAGTGCTAGGATTACAGGTGTGAGCCACCGTGCCTGGCAGAGACAGTTTCATGTAGAAAAATACAGTGGTCAATTGCTGCGTGGAAGGATGTTCCTCCTCACTAATAAAGATTTGAAGCAAACAGAAGTAATTGTTTTTGCGCAGCAGTTAGCAAAGATGAAAACATTCAGTAACTCTGAGCAGGGGAGGGGAGGAGGAAGCCCACACTCTGGCCTGTTGGTGGGAGTGTGAATTGATATGATGTGTTTGGAGAGTAATGTAGCAGTCTCTGTTAACATTTTACATGAACATAGCTACAATGAAGCAATTTCAAGGATTTCACTTGGTTTAAGGAAGCAAGCAAAAGATAATATGCTTGAGAATGGTCCTCACAGATTTTTGTTTCTAACAGCAAGATCTAGAAGCAATTTAAACGTCCATCAATAAACAAGGGTTTCATACGTCATAGTACAAGCACACAATGATTATTATTCTTCTATGCCGGAGAAAAAGCCTTATCAACATCTACCTGTCATCTCTGGGAGATGCTATTTTGGGGCAAAAACAATTATGTATGGTTGGAATCCACTTTGGGCAAAGCAAAAATGGGTAGAAATAGGTAATTATGCTTATACATATACAGAATATTTGGAAAGAAACGCAAGACACTGAGATGGAGTTACTTCTGGAGAGTGGAAAGACAGATTTGGTGGAGATAAGTGCCTGTTATTACTTTTCACTTGTATACCTCGTAAATTATTTGAATTTTACCCTGGAATAAATTTCCTTTGTAAAACAAAATAATGCAAATAAAGGCGTTAAAACATATATATACACAGTGGCTGTGAGTAGGGTAAGCTCACTTTCTGGAGCAGTGGCCACACCTTCTGGGCCCAGTTCTGGATTTCACTGCAGCCTCACAGCCCGGTCCATCTGAACTAGACTCATTTCCAGCACGTAGCACTTCTACCTCCGGGCTTTGCTAATGCCCCATGGTGTGACACCTGAAAAGTATAAGAGTTGAAGAGTGGCCTTGTGAGCCACCATTAATGGGAATAGGTTGTGGGGGGTGCCACCCCAGCTCTGTCCTCTCTGCTCTTCTCAGAGGACCTGGAGCAGCCCAGCTCTTCTTGTCCGTAGTGAAAGCCACGATGGCACACTCTTCCTCTCTGTCTCGTCTGTCCCCTCACTCCTACTCCCAGGAGCAGGATCCAAGGGCACTACTGCTCTCAGATAGCCAACCTTGCAGAGCTCCCAAGCCAAGTCACTCCCATCAGAACTGCAGGTTCTGGAAGGCTCTGGGAAGGCCATGTTGAGTGGTGGCAGTGGTGGCAACAACGAGGCAGCTTCCTTGTGCTCAGGGCTTTATGCAGACTGTCCCATGTCATCATCCCAACAAACTGCGTGGTTGAACCCATTTTGACGCCCACGTCCGAGTCTCAGAGAACTGGGTTTGACAGACAGGCAGACAATGTCCCCATTTCACGTGGGACCCGTTCATGTTTCTTGGGCCTTTAACTATAAGGCATGTTGCTTACAGACTGTGACCTGTGGGCTTCCGAGTTCAGCAGAAATCAGATGACTTGTCAGGTGAGCAAATCTAAGCTGGGCCAGACAAGAACAAAGCATTCAGGTGTAGGAGCCAAGCAGCATGGGCAGAGGCGGAGATGCAGGAGGTGGTTCTCACCGGAGGAAGGATGTGGGCTCTGGAAGAACTGATGGGGCTGGAGTCCAGGGGGTCGCCCCTTTGTGCTGGATCCACAGCTTTATGCATGGGTGTGGGGCATAAATTGGGGGAAAGGAGGGGTGAGGGAGGAAGGGACACAGTCGAGCAGCCTCACTGTGGGGGCAAGTGTTAGGTGCTGAATGCTTCTGTCCCTGCAAAATTCTTGAGTTGCAATTTTAACTCCTAAGGTGGTGGTGTTAGGAGATGGGGGCTTTGAGAGGGGATGAGGTCGTCAGGGAGGAGCCATCATGAAATTGGATTCATGTCCTTACAGAAGAAAGCTGAGAGGAAGCTGAGAGGAAGGTGCTGTCCCTGACTTCACCACGTGAGGTTACAAGAGAAGACGGGCTCCAGGAAGCAGCCCTCACCAGACACCAAGCATGCCGGTGCCTTGATGTTGGGCTTCCAGACTCCAGAACTGTGAGGAATAAATACCTGTGCATTAAGCCACTCAATTCGTTATCCAAACGGATGAAGAGAGAGCACAGGAGAAGGGGGAGTGGTTCTGGGGAGAGCTGGACCCAGGAACGGGGCCCTAACATGAGGAGCAGGAACTGGTGTGGGCTTGGGCACCTTCTGCAGACACCTGCCTTCTGAAGGGGACCATTCCTTAGGCAAAGCTGTGTGTTTGCTATGTAAATGCAGCTTCAAGATGAGCCCCTTGCTCTCTTTTCCAGTTCTGACACCACCCAAATACCCTCCTTCCCGTAGGTAATCCCAAGCTCCCTTTGGAGAGACTGAGGGCTCAGGGACAGGCCTCACAGGCCGCTGGCTGTGGGGTGGCCTCTAGGCTGCAGGCATCACACCCTCCACTTCTTTATGGTCAGCCTTCTGGGCATCTAAGATGATTGCTGTAGGTAGACACAAGTCCCTTACCTTGCACCTCAGGGGCCTTTCCTAAATCTCATGGGTGAGGGATCAGAGAAGGGTGGCAAGCAGGGAAGGCACAAAGGAAGAGTGGGTGCGGTGGCTCATCCTGTAACCCCAGCATTCTGATAGGCTGAGGTGGGAGGATCCTCTAAGCTCAGGAGATCAAGACTAACCTGAGCAAGAGCAAGACCCTGTCTCTACTCAAACAAAAAAACAAGAAAAAAGAAAGAAAGAAACAGAGAGAGGAAGGAAGGAAGGGAAAAAAGAAAGGGAGGAAGGAGGGAGGGAAGGAGGAAGGAAAGGAAGGAGGAAGGAAGGAAGGAAGGAAGGTCTCCCTTAGACGTTCTCAAGCGACATATGCTGCCAACACCTGCAGCTCACACTCTGGCCTCCCGAAGTGGGAGACCAGAGGTTATGTGACTTAAGCCACTCAGGCTGTGGCACTTAGTTCCACAGCAGCCCTAGCAGACTCCTCGAAGGGACCGTACCGGAGGCTGGGGCCTAAGGGTGTGCCCAGGGGCTGGCGACCCGCCACGAAAATGCCTAGTCTTGAGGACCAGGGAGGCCAGCTCTGGGGAGACATTTTTGCCTTTTGTTACTTCAACCTGCCCTGCTCTTTCACCTGTCTGCATGTGTGTTCAGGATAGAAACAGAAGCCAAGCTTCTCTGAGACTCCTGCCGGCAACGTACCATGAAACAGGAAGTTAAGAATATTCATAGTGTTACCCAAGGGAGAGAGGCAGACACCGTGGGGGATGACCACTTCTTTCACACCAGGGGAAGAAATGTGAACTCCCTGCAGGCCTAGCCTGGTTTCGACAGAGGTCAGTATTCTATCTGCTTGCAGTCTGCCTTCTTTTTTTTTTTTTTTGAGACAGAGCCTCAAGCTGTCACCCTAGATAGAGTGCTGTGCCATCACAGCTCACAGCAACCTCTAATTCCTGGGCTCAAGCGAGTCTCCTGCCTCTGCCTCCCAAGTAGCTGGGACTACAGGTGCCTGCCACAGTGCCCGGCCATTTTTTGGTTGCAGCCACCATTGTTGTTTGGCAGGTCCAGGCTGGATTCGAACCCACGAGCTCAGGTGTACGTGGCTGGTGCCTTAGCCCGTTGAGCCACAGGCGCCGAGCCTGCAGTCTGCCTTCTTATAGGATTTCTTGATGAACTTTGGCCCCCACATCATGTGGAAAAACCTTCTCTCAAAGTAATTCACCATTTTTCCAAAGGGTCACTTAGAATGAAATCTCACTACCTCTGAGACTGTAGCTCCAGGCTGGAGTAGGAAAAGCCCAGAATGTTTAATATGATTATCCACAGGACACATATCTATGATAAGCAGAGGGGAGTTTAGTCTGAGAACAGAGCATCCCCTTTATTGCCAACAGAGCTTTCCTGAGAGTTTTTCTTGTGAGTGGTGGGCAGAGGGAGGGGCCAGCAACCAATGAGGACGGAATGTCCCACTGCCATTTCTGAAGCCCTGAAGGGCCTAACCTCCCCTCCAGCCTGTGGCTTACCCCTGAGCTGAGTGTTGGGAGGTGAGGCCCTGCAGGTGGCCCCAGGTGGGCATCCAACCTGTCGGTGTCTTCTGGAACTGTAGCAGAGGTGCCCTGCACTGCCCCCCCACCTGTTCCCCAGCTGTGCTTGCCACCCCTCAGCACCCACCCCAGAACTCCTCCTCATTCCTTCCTTACTGGTTAACAGTAGCACACAATCATCTTTCTAGTCACCCAGCCCCCAAAACTTGGCATGATCTGTAACTCCTGCTTCACTCAAATCTGCCATTTATAGGTGACTCACAGACCCTGCTGGGTCTCTCTGGCAACTTCTCTCCCATGTCTTCACTTCTTCTCTTTCCACTGGCTTTTCCACAGTTCAGGTCTATACCTTGTCTCTCTCCATAGCCCAGCAGCCTCCAGACTTGGCTGCTGGTCTCCCCCCCAACCTCGATCTGCCTGTCCTCCACCTAAGAGTAACCTTCAGAAAGTGCAGCTGGCCAGGCCGGACCCCTTCCCTGGCCCCCAGCACTGTATTCCAGAGGCTGTGCCATCTAGAATGTGGAATTCATCATGCATGTGTGGTAGGCAGAGCTCCCTCCCTCCTGCATCATCCCTGTTGAGTGTTCAGCAGCAAAGAGGAGAGCAAGTGCTGGCCCACGTGCACAGTCTGCCCAGGTTATGGTGTAGAGGAGACATGCGTCGTCAGGCACCTGTTCCACTCGGAGACACCTGATGGAGAAGCAAGGGAGAGGGGGAGAGAGAGAACTTTGGGGGAGGCGCTCAGGGAACCAAGGGGTGCAGGGTCTTGGGTCAGTGCTGATGCAAGTCAGGGCCTTCATGTCAGGGAGAGGGGCCCTGGGGCCCAGGGTCCCCAACTGACAGTATTGGTGATGGGTGGAGAGCTGGGGGATTGTGGTTAAGAACTCCTGTCTTCACCTCTGTTTGCCAGGGGAAACAGGGCAAAGTTGGATCATGGGGCTGCAGTTGGAGGTCCAGTTGGGGGTCTCGGGAATGGCAGCTGAGGCTGACTGACAGCTCTGAGCACGGACCAGCCCTCTTAGTTTCTGCTACACCAGGATGGGCATCCACCCACGGGGGCCAGCGGGCCTCCCGACTTCTTGTCCTGCTGTCCTGTCTCTTCACGGCTCTTCTCCCAGCTCCAAGTGCTGAATGTTTAGCTGTCTTTCACGGCTCGCTGCTCAGGGGTTGCATCCTTTAGGAAGTTTGCTCTAATTTCCTAAGTCGGGATTAACTGTTTCCCTTCTTTATGCTTCTTGGGTACTTTGTTCTCCTATCACACCTTTAGATGTTAAGTGTATTTTTAGACACCCTGCTTGAACGTGGCATAGTATTTGATGATAGGTGCTACAGATGCGGATTGGTTGAATAAAAGAAATAAGGAACAGATGAATACAGTGAAGGCTGCATTTCTGCCTTGAGTCTACACAAACATTGGAGTTAAGGAATATACTTGGTTATCCTGACGCCTCCATAGTAAGCAGCATGATCTTGGGTCTTAGCTCTTTTCAGTAACTGTTGGCTAAATTGTCAATATGATGAAGGTTGCGATTCTGCTAATCACATACCATTTTGTTTTTATTTAAAAAAATTTTTTCATATATCATTATTTTTTAAACCTACCTTCTGCGGAAAAGAATAAAGGAAAATCTATTGTCCTGGGCTTACTACAGCTGTATGGTCTGAATATTTCAAATGGTGTGAGTTGTTTAGAGCTTGAAAATGGTACTGTAGAGGCCCTGTTGCCTGGCCACTTCCTCAGAGGATGCCTAACACCCTTGAGCTACTTTGATTCCACGTGCACCTACCTTCTGGTTATTTTTGCAACTCTTTGCATACCTGATCTTATTTAGTCTTCCCAACATCCTGGAGGTGGAGGCGGTGCAGATCCTGTTAGCTCTGCTTCTTAGATGAGGAAGGAAAGAAAGGAGCCTGTGGGGTATAAGACGTGGGGCTGCAGACAACCTGCTGTGCCCCAAACCCAGGGCTCCTCCTATTCAGTCCAGGCCACAGCAAGTCCCACCACACCTCATGGTTCTCCGGGCTGGGTTTCTAGAGGTGCCTCCTTCTTTCCCAAGGAGCAGCAGCTCATTCCACCTCCCCGAAACCCCAAGACAGGAAACCAGGATGGGTTTGGCTTCTGGCCAACGCTGTTGCACTGACCCCTCCAAGGGGCAGGAAAGCCCAGAGACTGTGGTGTTGGGGGGCTTTCTTGAGAGATGTCCACCAACCCCTTGCTTGTCTGGAATGATGTCGTCATCTCCCACCTTCTTCTTTTCACACTCATGGCTTTGCAAATTACTGGAGAGAAGAAATTAGTGTGAAATATTAAGGCTCTTGAGTATTTGGCCCTGCCTGCAACAGGAGTAGAATCTGGCCCAGTGTCTTTGTTCCTGGGCAGGTATGACTCAGGCCAGGTGTCAAGGCTGCAGCCTGGTGTCCCCCTCACAGACATGACTCAGGCCAGGCGTCCAGGCTGCAGCCTGGTGTGCCCCTCACAGACATGACTCAGGCCAGGCGTCCAGGCTGCAGCCTGGTGTCCCCCTCACAGACATGACTCAGGCCAGGCGTCCAGGCTGCAGCCTGGTGTCCCCCTCACAGACGAGGCACAACCACAGTCCCTGCTCCTCATGCTGCACCTGAGGGGGACTTGGGAAGTGGCACCACAGCCAGGAAGGCTGACAGTTGTGCACAGCCTGCCGTAACATCACCGGTTCCCAATCTGCCTCATGTACCCTTCTCACCGAGGAAACAGAGGCTTAGACTGTTAAATGGCTTCACCGGCGCACACAGAAACCCACTCTGTCTGACTCCAGGCTTGAGCCTGACTGGGACCAGGTTTCATCTGATCTAGAGGGCTTGCATTTTGGAAACTTCTTCCTTCAATCTTATTGTAAGACCTTTGGTCAGACACTTAATACTCTGATGGACCTTTATTTTCTTGCCTTGGACGCAGGATGCTGATGCCAGCACCGGAGCAGCCCACATTCATATCCCAGAACCTGGTGTCGTGGCCTCAAGGTGGAAAGGACTGATTTGACCAAGTGGCTGGGAACTGTGGGGTCACGGTTGGTGGTGGGTCCCCAGGACTGGTCTTCCCAGGTCCTACCATTGACTTTCCACGTGACCTACCTGCTCTGTGGCTCAGTTTCCTCATCTGAGAAACAGAGGTGTTGGAGGCTGATTTGCATCCCTCCAAAATTCCCATGCTGAAGTGCTAACATCCAGTGCCTCAGAGGATTTAGAGACAGGGCCCTTAAAATGGTAACACAAGTCATCAGAGTGGGAATTAATCTGGTGTGTCTAGTGCTGTTTCAAGAAGAGAAGATCAGGACTTGGACACACACGTGAGGACGGGGGGAAGACGGCCACCTGCAAGCCACAGACAGAGGCCTCAGTGGAAATTTGCCCTGCTGACGCCTTGATCTCAGACTTCTAGTCTCAAGAACTGAGTGTGTGTTGGGTAAGCCACCTCGCCTGTGGCGCTGTGCTGTGGCAGCAGAGCTGGCTGACCAGGGGGGTTTCCAGGCACAGCTGTTTGGGTGCTCATTCTGATCGTGCTCATCTTGTAACAGGCTGTCTGGGATCAAACCCTGCTTGAGCATTCTAAGCTCGCGTGCTAACCTTCCCAGTCTGTGCAGTGGGGACACCTGCAGGGCCGTGTGACATCTAGAGAGCTTGTGCACATTAAATGGTGAAGGCCGTAGAGAGGGGGCTTGACCGCAGGTGGTCTGAGACCAAAATGTACAAACTGAAGTGAACTCTATGGTAAGTCTGCATTCTTATCATAAGCTGCATCTTCTTAGTCAATCAAAAATGAGCATTATGAAAGAGAAAGTAAAATTGCTCTTGGGCTCTCGGTGTCACTTGATGTCACTCGCAGCCAGGACTTGACTTTTCTTGGACCAAAGGAGCCCAAAGGTGTCTGATCTGGCTGTCCACCCACTGGTGCAGCTCTCTGCACCTCACAAAGACTCTCCAGGCCTCAGTCAAACTCAGTCCCCTGCCGCACTGCCTTCATGTCACCCAGAGCATGGAGCTTCCAGAGAAAACAGTGGCAAGACCCCCATATAAATACTTGCGATTCACTAGTGTTAGGCAAACAGTGGCATCCACCATTGCTCGTTTGTCATGGCTGCTAAGGCGTATAAGCTTTTGGAAGTTGTGCTATCTTTTAGACCGTTCTGAAGGAGCGTGTTGGGTGAGACGCGTTCCTTGTGCAGGTGCTGGGGTGGGTAAGCTGACTTCAGTTGGAGACAAGCTCGGCCTGGCTCGTGTATCTACTTCACTTGCCATGAAGCCAGGGTAAGCCCTTATTCACACATTACCATGTCATTTCAGCCTCTGAGCAGAGGACAGGTACTAGCCAATATGTTTGACCTTTGGAAGAATAAAATAAGATATCAAGAGAAAGAGAGAGAGAAAAAAATTCTCAGTGCATTTTGTTTAGTAGCCGAGAGACAACTACATCAGCAAAATCCAGGCCTTTACTTAGTTCTGACAAGAAGGTTTCACAAACGGGAAATTAGTGTCCAGATACCAAGGTTGGAGGTCAGTCTCCCCCTCTGGTCAAGCTGCCCCTGGATTTGGGCTCCAGCTACCACTAGCGGGCTGCTGCTGCACGCAGAGGCCTTGCAAAGCCCCACTCAGTGAGCTGTCTGTTGACTCTACCTACACCTCAGTGAGATCGAAAAACACTCGTGCTTTCTTTCTCCTTTGGGCCGAGAGAGAGCACGTCAGTGTGTCCTCCTGCAGTCTCACTACTGCCTCAATTCATCCCCCAACTTCTACTCCCAATAAATAATTCACCATGGGGCTGAAATGAAATGTGTAGTCCAAAGAGAAAGAAAGTGAGGAGGCAGAAATCTCACGGACTTGATTACAGCGTTTGTGTCTGGGAAGGCTGTAATAGAGTCTGCACGGGGAGGGTGTCCTGGCCAGGCCGGCCACTAGCAGCCCACATGCTGCAGCTCTTCCACTCCACCCCCTGGTCTCATCTTCAGTGATGACACTGCAGCCTCTGAGTACAGGGCAGGCATTTCTTCAGGTGGCTCAGCCAATGTGTTTGACCTTTAGAAGGAAAAATAAGAAAACAGGAGACAGGGAGAAGGACATTCTCAATGCATTATTTCCTTTCCTCTCTTTGGCAGAACCAGTGCTGAGAAAGGATTGCCAAGAGCAGTGTCTGCTCCAAGCACAGCCGTTTAGTACAACATTCACCATTTCTTTCCCCTATTTCCCTCTTGATTAATCATGGGAAGGTCTGAATGTCCCCCTTAACGAGCCCTGGCCCAGAACATTCCTTGGCAGTCAGTTATAACTGCTCCTAAAAAGGTTCTTGTGTTTCTCTGTGGCTGTTTCTCAGAGCTCTGGATAGTGGTACATAGCCAAAGTGACTCAGGCCTCTTTTAGTGAAACGGGTGATATTAATTCTCCCATTTCACAGCTGCAAAGCAAGTGACAGAGCGAAGTTACGAGCCAGAGGTAAGTCGTTCTAGCCCGCATACTATGACGTCTGGAGATTTAGGGGCATTCATGAGGAATGAACAGAAAACAGCTCCTGGGTTGACATGGCAGCTCCTAAAAATTCCTAGGACAGCTTCAAAAGCCCCAAGAAGGCATCACAGGTGAGAACGGAACAGGACAGAGGTGTGCCGCTTCCCAGTGGCCACTCCTACCACAAGGCCCAAAGCTGGGCGACCCTGCGTGGCCTGGCCCAGCCCCCCACGGCCTGACCTCCACTGTTCCGGAGTGACTGGCCCCTCTCTCTGAGACGGTCCATCATCAGGGAGACCCTGAAAGTTCCGGTGAGGAGTTGCTGGGTGTAGCAACATGGCAGTGTTTGCCCTGCCCTCCGCTTTTCACTTATTTGTGCTTGAATGGATCTTCATAGCAATTACTTGTACAGCATTACTCTGTCATGCCCTGCTGTAAACCTGTACGGTCCAGGTAGCGAAGGGAGTGCTTTGAAGGTGACCCTAGTGATATTCAGCAATGAGGTTTGCAGCACCTTTTCTAGGATGAGTTTGTGAGCTTAATTGTCTGACTTCGTGTGTGTGTGTGTGTGTGTGTGTAGTGATTCATTTAATTCAACTCTAGAAGGAGGGGCTGTCCCTCCCTCATCATTTCCATTTATGGGGATTATAAGATTATGAGGTTGAGATTAAGAGATTAGTAGATGAAAAGATTAAGGCACAGAGAAATCTCACACAGAGGCCAAGGGGCAGAGCCAGGAAGGAAAGGCAGGCCGCTGGGCTCAGCCTCCATGCAGTCTGGTGGCTCTGTCCTCCAGACTCCCACTGCCCTCCTGAGAGGCTACCATGGCCTGGGGGTTTTTGTATGATGCATCTTTTCCCAACCGTGGCATGGCATTTATACGTACACACACACATGTGTATAGTATGTTACATGTATCACATACGTACATTCTTTCTCCAGACAAATGGTAGAATTTATACTCTTCCTTTTTGCACCAAATATAATAGTGTGATCTTTCCATATTGACCCACTCAAAGATGCTGCTTTTTATAAACAACTGCTTAGTGTATTCCACTGTATAAAAACCACAATGTATACGTTCATCTCCTGATACACATTTGGGTTTTTCCATTATTTTACTATTACAGCTAATGTCATAATGAGTACTCCTGTAGATGTTTCATTTGTGCAAGTGGGGTCTATGGGGGGCAGAATGGCTACTGAAATGACACTCACCTTCTAATACCTGGAATCTGTGACTGTGTTTTGGAATTAAGGTTATGGACCTTAAGTAAGGGAGGTTATCATGGATTATGGGTGCATAGTCTAATCACATGAGCTTTGTTATAATCTGAGTATATGTGTCTCCCAAAATTCACATGTTTCAACCCACCCTTCAAGGTGATGGTCTTAAGAGGTGGGGCCTTTCAGACATGATGATGCCATGAGGCAGAGCCCTCATAAATGGGACTGGTGTCTGAGGGGTCATCCCTTCTGCCATGTGAAGACAGGCTCTATCCATGCAGAACAGGCTCTCACCAGACACTGAACCTGGGGCACTTTTATCTTGGACTTCCCAGCTTCCAGAACTGTTTGCAATAAATTTCTGTTGTTTATAAATTATAAATGGTATTTTGTTATATCGGCCCACACAGGCTAAGACAGATTTTATAAGCATAGAGCTCTCTCCAGCTGGAAGCAGGAGAGACAGGGAGAATCATGAGAAGGTCAGCTCACCATTGCTGGCTTTGAAGAAGGCAGCCTTGAGCCAGGGAATGTGGGAAGCCGCTGGAAGCCAAGAATGAGCCCCAGCCGACAGCTAGCAAGGAACTGGGGACTTCATTGCTACAAATGCAAATTTGTAGGAACCAAATTCTATCCTATGTGTCTGGAGCCAGATTCTCCCACAGATCTCTAGATGAGAGCCCAGGCCAGCCAACACCTTGACTTCAGCCTTGTGGGACATGGAGCAGAGAAACCAGCTGAATTGTTTGGTTTTCTGAGCTACAGAACAGTAAGATAATAAATTTGTGTTAAACACTAAATTTGTGGTAATCTGTTACAGAAATAATAGAAAACTAGTACGCTGCTGATCACCTGCCTACAAGCAGAACACCTGGGTCCAGGAGAGCAGGCATTGAGAGATGCCGCCAGGCTGCTCCCCTTGTCTGAGACACCTGCATTCCGGGGGCCTCTTTTTCTATACTGGAAACATGGGAATAACAACAACGTTGGGGCTATTGTGAGCCTGAGCAAAAATACACACACATCCATATGTGTGTGCATGTACACATCCATATGTGTATGAGCACATACTTATAGGCAGTTGTATATACATATACCGGAGCACATGTGTGTATATATGTGTGTATATATATGCACAGACACATGCGTACATGTGCACACACATATGTGCATGCACTACATATATATGCACATATCCATGTGAGTACACGGTGCGTATGCATACACATATATGTACGTACATGCGCACACCTATCTTAAAGAGAATACTTGCATATCTTGCTCATGGTAGGTATTCTACAAATGATAGCTGCTGTAGTTTCAGAAATAATTAAAATGCATCCTAATATTGCAGCTATTAGTTTACAGGTAGATCGATAGTTTGGTGATACACTCAGGTCAGGCCACAAAAAGCAAGAACCCTGATGCTTTTCAACGCCAGCATGGTGTGTTTGCATTCTGCCAATTTCATCTCCAGATGCCCAGGGACGATGATGACCCCCTTTTGCAGAGGACACTGTACGTTACAGGTTGAGCATGATTCTGCACGAGCCCATTGACTGAGTATCCCCCTGGGGTGATCATAATACTCTTCTCTCTGCACAGTTTTAAGGGGACCTTATGTTCTCTTGTAATGCTAGGATTCAAGGGATTAAAATGCAGAACTCAAAAAGAAATGTTACCAAGACAAATAAAGGTTGCAGAATCAAGATCTTTTTTTTCTTGGAAAGAAATAATAACTATGATTATAACTGACCTCTCCTTGGGCAGAGCAAACCCTGGATAAAATAAAACCTTGAGTTAAATCATTTTTTGATTATGTATCTAAGTGGCTCCCAAATGTGAGGTCGCGTGCTGCTGTATCAGAATCCCTGTCTGCTTGTTAAGAATCACAAATTGAGGGTGGTGCCTGTGGCTCAAAGGAGTAGGGCACCGGCCCCATATGCTACAGGTGGTGGGTTAAAAACCCAGCCCCGCTAAAACTGCCAAAAAAAATCACAAATTGAGGGTCCCCTGTGACCCGCTAACTCCAAGTCTCAGGATGAGGCTTGTGAGGCTGATGTGTACCAGGCTCCTACAGGTGACTCTGTATCTGGGTGTGGACACTACTGTCTGGCATCCTGGGTGTGGACAGTAAGCCAGGCTACTTGAGCTCAATGACCGGAAACACCCCCTATCAGGAGCCAGCCTGCTAAGTTACCACTCGTCCTGGTAGAAAGCTCTTTCCTCGGAGCAATGGTCCTCCTTCCTTGAATCACCTCCCATCCAGTGTGCCTTCTGGAAAAGTTAAACTCGAAAAACCTTTCAAGCACTGGAGGGCAAATATATTCACAGGGTCAAACAGGCTCCCCAAACTCATCCTGGGAGACTAGAGCCTCCTCTTTGCCTTCTGGCTGCCCTTATTATGGTGCCTGCAGTATCAGCTTTGCTTGTTCCATTCAAGGCCCTATTTCTCTCCACATTGTCTCTAGCTCTGCCATTGTCTCTAGTTGGGCCAATGCACTTGGGAGTGCTAGTGGATGAAGGCATCACTTCTGTTAGACATATATTGTAAACCAGAGTCTTCTAGAGATGAATCCTTGACTCAACAATTGCTATGGTGGTGAGAATATCAGTTATTGCTGATAAGCAGCTGGAGGGGACACTGGGCTGCAGGCAGAGCCTTGGAGCTGTTCTATCATGTTGTCCATACTATGATAAATCTTAAGTCTGAGATGGTGGTGAAAGCCTTCTGTGTATCACTGGTCTGTAGCCACTTCTTGCTGTTGAAAACTGGATTTGCTGAAAACTGGTTTCCCCCCACTATTCATTTTCATTCATTTTATCTACAGGACCAGACATGGCTCCTGCACTTACTGATCTCTCTCTCCACCCTGTGTTTGATGTGTGCTATGGATCAAGTTCTCCGGCGGCTTCTGTGCTCTCTTAGACACGAGTCCTATAGTCCATGTAACAGGTGGAGTGTGGCTGTGGGAATGGTCAGGCAAGGTTTTTGCCATGCACCTGGCACACAAGTTTGCTAAGGAAACACAAGTTGGCAAGCAGTCTAACCAATTACGGTTTCTCCTTCCTTATCGAAATATATGTATGCATGTATACACATAGGAGCATTTACATACACATATGCATAACACACATACTCATAGATATACAGACTTTCCATAATAGTCTAGAGATAAAAGACCAAACGAATCCACTTTACAGAAGAAAGATCGAAACTCAGAAAAGCAAAATGACATTTCTGAGACTACAGAGATATCATTGAGTTAAAACTAGAAGGTATACACATTTTATGGTATTTTACTATATTACTGTATCTCTGATTAGGTAATATATACATATGGTTCAAAAATCAAAATGACATAAGAGAGATTTACACTGAGAAATATTAGGACCCCATCCCTGTCTGCCTCCTTATTCTGCACCTGCCTTATCCCCACCTTTGTTTTTAGGTATCTTTCTAGTAATTTTTCATGCAGAAATTAGCAAATATAAATGCATAGTATTATTTTATTATCTCTTTTTACCACAAAGGTAGTATATCAAATGCACTAGCCTCTGCTTTGGTTTTTTGCTTATGAAGTCCTGGAAAACTTACTCATTGCTACTGTCCTTGGTTTCTGTTTACACCTGCCCTCTACCAGAGCCTCTGTGGATGTCCCATAGTTGCTGTTATTTTTCGTTTGTTCATTTTAAACAGTTTTATTGAGATATGCCTCCTATATCATAAAATTCATACACTTAAATGATGTAGTTGAGAGGTTTTCAGTATATTCAGAGATATAGTATCACACAAGAGTATCATAGCTTTTTAAATAGTTACTGATGCAGGTGGATTGCAGCTCACAGGTTTGGGACCAGCCTGTGCCAGAGAGAGAGCTCATCTCTAAAAATAGCCGGGCGTTGTGGTGGGCACCTGTAGCTCCAGCTTCTAGGGAGGCCAAGGTAAGAGAATCACTTGAGCCCAAGACTTTGTGGTCGCTGTGAGCTGTGATGACATAGCACTGTACCCAGGGTGACACAGTGAGACTCTGCCTCCAAAAAAAAAAAATTAACTTAAATAGTTACTTATGTGAAAGCAATTTTGGTTATTTCTCATGTGTTACTCTTTCCCCACTCGCCAAAGCTGCAGCAAACATTGTGTTTTATGCCCCTATCACGTACTTGCTGCTTCCCTTAACACACACATTGGCATAAAGGAACAGAAAGATTGAATGTCACACATATGTAAAATTTTGATAGTTACTTTGTTCTGCAAGTAGATAGTACTTAGTTATTTTATCCTCAACCACAATGAAGGGGACCCTTCTTCACAATCCCCCTCCAGTGCAAGGTATGTGTACTATGTTTTTAAATTTTTTACTTATCTGAAGGATTAAAAAATGACACCTCATCTTTGTTTCAGTTTGCAGTCAATTCTGCTTTTATTGTAAAAATGTGTTTTCCACGTGGTAGCAGCCTCCAGGACGGCTCCTGAAGATCCTGGCTTCTCTTCTCTTGTGACAAGCAGGTGGAGGGGACACTGGGAGAAGATGGTGTTCTCCCCCCCGGTGATCTGGGCTGGAGTGATGTGTGTGCCTTCTAGAGCCAGATCATCAAGTACTTTTGGATCACTTGCTTTATTAGTAGTTGGCATTGGAAGGCTCTTTTATCACTAGCAGCAGTAGCCAGCTGCTAGGTGGTGAAAATGGTCTGTCCAGAGACCCTCATGCAAAAAAACACTGGGCGGCAGCAGCTTGCCTGCATGTGAGCGAGCCACCTCCCAGGTGCCTTCTCCAACTCCAGTTAGGTCTTCAGATGCCTGTGGCCGCAGCCGACATCTCCCTACCATCTCCCGAGAAACCCTGAGCTACAACTGCTCAGCCGAGCCACTCCTGAATCCCAGACTTCGGAAACAGAGAAAAAAATGGTGATTGTTTTAAGACACTAAGTTTTGGGTGATTTGTTATGCAGCGATGGATAATTACTATATTCACTGAATGTGCAAAGTGTAACTGCTAACTCTATGCATATTTCTTAAGATGGTTTAATATAGAGCTAGCTATAAATATGCACACCTGGATATAAATCATTACTTTGTATCATGGCTTTACCTGTTGTTGGGCATAACAACAACAACAGTTACATGCTTGCTCCTGCTCTGCTCTTAACTCTTCTGTGTCAAGGAGACATTGTTAGTACGTCCATATACATCCTTTGAGTGACAGAGAGTCCCACAACTCATTGGGTCCCAAGTGGTCCTCTGCAAGTGGATCTAACTTTGCAGGTTTCTCAAGAGGTTTAAATCTAGACTATTAACCTCCCAAGTTCCCCTGAGCTCAGGAACATGTCCATTGGCCAAGATGGCCTTCCACCCCACCCCTGACCCCTTTTTCTAAGGGTACTGTTCTGGGGAACTTTTATTTCTGGTGCATGTGTGTCTGCACTTTCCTTGTGGCAATGCACAGATTGCTTGTGACTGTTTGCTTTCCAAATGGGACAAAGATTTTGTTTTGTTTTCTTTATACCTGACCCACTTCTCCAGCCCAAGACCTGCCTTTCCTCATTTCTCCTCACTGAACTGTCACCTGTGTTTTATGCTTATGTGTCTAGCTTGACAATAAATTGATAGTGAATAGAATATCAGTAGTTGGCACTGGCAGGCTCTTTTATCAGGAAAGCTATTAATTTATAGCCATATTCTATAGTTAAAAAAATCACAGTTATAGAAGAGCCTCATGAAAAAGAGGAATGTTTGCAGAGAGTTTCCTCTGGAGCCCGTGGTAGCCGGCTTGTCAATACACACACACCTCTTCCACTTTGAAGCAACCTTGATAGAGAGTTTACTTTGAACACAGCATTAAAGATTGATGACGTATGAACCGTACTACCAGGATCCCAGCTGTTTTTGATCCCAACTTTTCCAGAGACTTGTCAGAGTGGCCAGACATTTCTATTTAAAAAAATCTAAAAACTCATTTTAAAGGCCAAGTTTTAAAATAGGAACATACAAATACTTTCCTCAGAGCTGCCCATGGAGAACATTTCTTCCTGGGGTGTGAGATCTACACTGCCCCATGTGGCAGCCTCCAGCCATGTGTGTCAATTTCAACCCAATTCAGGGGTTATAACCAGATGCAGCATCTTGTTCTTATAATCCCAGACACTTGGGAAGCTGGAGGATCGCTTGAGCCCAGGAGTTTGAGACCAGCCAGAGCAAGAGTCCTGTCTCCAAAAGAAAAAAATAACCTAAATTCAAAATAATTAATATTAAACTAAATTGAAAATCTAGCCACATTTCAAATGTCAGTAGCCACACGTGGCTGGTGGCTGCTGTACTCAAGATTGCAGATCAATTTAGTTTAATATTAATGCTATCATTGTGTAAAGTTCCATTGGTTGATTAGGGTTTAGAGAGTTTTGTTTGGTCCTTTTGACATGAAAACAAAATAAAACAAAACATTCCCTCATCCCCCCCCAATGTGTAAGATAGCTGAAGTCGGACTTTTCTGACTCAGATTTAGCAAATATATATATTTCCTAAATTGGGAATTAGGGAGCCTCCTTCCTAAACAGGGAGACTCAATGGTTAAAAGTAATAACATTTTAAATGTTGAATATATACAACAGCTAGGAACTCTCTCTCTTCTGTGTTAAAAACAACACAAAAAGAACAACAAAGCATGAGATTCTCTTAGTGGGTGTTTGTGATATTTTGACAAATGGAGTAGGGAGTATTTCCCACCTTACAGAAGCAGTACTGGGGAGAACACAGTAATGCTTGCGAATCCTTTTGAAGATGGCAAGCACAGTTTCCTGAGTGCTATTCCATTATTTATTAATATCAGTCTTAATAACAGGAAAGCAAATGATTTTTTGTCATGGATTTTCTTCTGATATGTGAGCTCCAAAATATATTTTGTACATCTAGCTTTTCTAGAGTTTAAAAGGGGAAATAAAACAAACAAAATTTTAAAAGAATGCATGGAAAAATCTGCTGGGGGAATAAACACCTCGTGTTTACAAGGCACGGGAAACTCTGCACTGCATGTGTGTCTCTCAATGGAAAAAAATACCCAATGTACTCAGTACTATTATGAAACCAATTTATGATCATTCACACTTTCATATGAAAGATGCAGCACAACTATGGCTCAGGATGAAGGAGAGAAGGGAAGGGAGATGGGAGGGGAGGGCGGTGAATGGCGGGACCACACCTATGGAGCATATTGCAAGGGTCCAAGTCAAACCTATCAAGTATAGGACACAAATGTCTTAACACAGTGATTAAGTGAATGAGGTGAAAGCTATGTTGATTGGCTGGATGTAGACACTCTGATCTGTACAAAGAATCAACACATGGAATCCCACACAGGCATAAATGTATTCATGATCTATGTATATATGACTTAATAAAAGGAAAAAGAAAGAAAAGAAAAAAAGAATCCCTCTCTTAAGGGAGTGCTGAGCACCTAGGAACGTTTACTGGCTTCTTGCAGAACAGGAGCAGACCTCCCTGAGTGGCACGCCCTGCACCAGCACTAACCAGTGGCAACCTGAAGCAATAAGAACAATAGCTAACACCTACTGAGAGCTTATGCTTCAGGCTCTGTGCAAAGAGTGCCACATGTGTTATTTCATGTAATCACACATTTATACACAAGTATGGTACTATGGTACCATCCCATTATACAGAGGTACCAACTGAGGCAATAGCGGGTTTCCTGAAGACACTGAGGAAGTCAGAAGGGGCCAGAGACAGCAAGCTTTCTGGATGGAGCTTTGCGTTCTGTGGAGGGCCTTAGCTCTGGCAGGTGCAGGAGAGGCCCTGAGCCTTCACTGCCCAAAAGGGAAGACAATCCACTGAGACCCCAATTTTATTGTTGGCTGAGGCTGGGATAGGTCATCCCAGCAACAGTGAGAAAATAATTCACAAATGAAAAAAAAAATCTTGATTTCCTGGAGCCTCAGGGTGTTTAGTCGTCTAAAAGGAGGACATTTGAAAGCTGGACTGGCTAGAGTGGGGACCCCGATGTCTTCCCCAGCAGAAGCTGTGCTTAGAGGGAGTGGAAGAGTCCGGAGAGACTCAGGAGGCTCAACATCTCCCGATACCATGTCCCTGGGCGGTCACAAGCTGGGACATTTGTGAAACTGTCCTGCGGCAAAATGCTTAGACAGGATTGGTGGCTAGGCTTTCCCACTTCACCATGCTCAAGAGATGCAAAACTTTACATTTAAATTTCTCAAAACAAGTTCCCCCACAATTTATCTGGGAGAGAAGGTTCTACAGAAGCAGCAGTTTGCCTGGTGAGGGCTCTGTTTAAAATCTCTGTGAGAGGTTTCTGAACAACGCAGCCCCTGGAGGTCTGAGGGCTGGGTGATGGCCGGTGCTCCAGGTTCCTAGAGCAGGAAGGGCCAGTGGAATCCCAGAGAGACGCTGTTTATGGAGGAAGACTTCCAAGAAGAGGGAGCTTACAGAGAACCGGCTGGCTGCTGCTCTTGGGAGCCGCAGGTGCTGGGCCAGCGGGAGCAGCCCAGAGTCCGTCTCCTTCCTGCCTCAGAGAGCAGGGACTTGGGGCTGACAGGACTCCCAGCAAAGCACAAGGGCATTTAGGAGGAAAAGCCCAAACCTGCCCTCATCTCAGACTGCCCCACATTAACCACGGCTCTGTGAATTGCCATCCACCTGGGGGTCACTTTTCCAGACATCTATGGAACTTACTGGGGCCAGTAGCGTTATTGGTGGACACCTTCAAGAGGTATCTTGGTGGGGGGCGGGGCGCCTGTGGCTCTGAGTAGAGCACCGGCTCCATATGCCAGAGGAGGCGGGTTCAAACCCAACCCCGGCCAAAACCCGCAAAAAACAAAAACAAGAGATATCTTGGTGATCCTGAGAGAGGGTATCAACTCTTTTCAGGACATTTAAGCTCCTGATATTCTCCCCCAAACTTACTATTTTGGGGGTAAATCATAGTAAGATTCTAGATGTTAACAGTCAATGAACAAAGTTACTTTTATATCCCCAAGTTCCTTTCTGTCTGCCTTGTTAGTTCAGCCGTGGACAGTCCCGTCACAGGGCAAGGGATCAGCGGGGGTGCCGGAAGGGCTCAGGCTTCCTCATGCACGTCATGTCTGGGCGTGACCCCGGGGGTGTGGTGGGGGGACTGGCATCTCCTCAGCTTGCTGGCACTTGCAGATCCCACCAGGTAGGCAGCCTGCATTAGCAGGAGCCAATATTTCAAAAATTTTCTGTTACTTATTTTTTTTTCTTTTTTCAATGTGATTTCTACCCTCAAGGAGCTTACAGTTCTGGGATTGGTGAAACACACTCTCGTATCATTCTTCTGTCTTCCTCACTAGCATGTGAGTTCTGAGGGCAGGACTGACCGGATTCATCTCCCACTGCCACCCAGAGAGGTGCCCGGAGCAGGGCTGAGCAGGAACGGGGGTTCGACCGGTTTGTTGAATGAATCTAAGGAGAAAGACAAGAAGATACAAAGATGTAAAGCTGTGGAACTTAGTGGGAGGTAATCTTAACTACCTTGGAAGGATAAAGAAAATATTTACAAAAAAGGTAGAATGTAGTGTTGCCATTGTTACCAGGGTAACTGAATCTACCACTTGTCAGTTAACAATGTACACAGAGCCTAAAGGACCCCAATTCTGCCAAGTGTGAAGTTTCTGGTTGTTAATGGAACCAACCCTGAAACTCACGCAGGATTCTTTTTATTAAAGCTTAATCTCTCTGAAGGTACCTTTTAGAAAAAGCATGTGTATCTCCTTTAATACTAATTCCCAGTACTTTCCATCATATGCTTGCAGTTTAAGGATGAAATGAAATCGTGGAGTGGCGTATGTTTATTAGAATCAAACGTTACTTATCTTACATTTAGAGG
Source organism: Arctocebus calabarensis (assembly GCA_963573935.1). NCBI lineage: Eukaryota > Metazoa > Chordata > Mammalia > Primates > Lorisidae > Arctocebus > Arctocebus calabarensis. The sequence continues at coordinate 23,447 of CAUYON010031806.1, forward strand.
TGAGTTTTAGTGGTCCCAACCTTTTCGGAACCGGGGACTGGTTTCATGGAAGACAGTTGCTCCATGGATGGAGAGGAGGGCATGGCTTGGGATGACTGAAGTGCATTAAATCTTCACCTCAGTCATCAGGCGTTAGATTCTCAGGAGGAACCACAACCTAGACCCCTCACGTGCAGAGTTTACAGCAGGGTTTGCTCTCTAACGAGGGTCGAACGCTTCCCTGATGTAACAGGAGGTAGAGCTCAGGTAGTGATGCAGTGATGGGAACAGCTGTCAGTACAGATGAAGCTCCATTCTCTTGCCCAAAGCTCGTCTCCTGCTGTGCAGCCTAACAGGCCACTAGTTGGTGCTGGTCCACCACTTGGGGCGAGGGGCTGCAGAGTTAGAAGGTGAGATCAGATGCCTGATTTTGCACAGAAGATGTGGAAGGCTGGGCGGCACCAATCATTTCATTCAGGGGAGCCTGTGGTGACCATCTTGTGTTGGGATGGAATTCTCATGGAGGCTGAAAGCCCTTGCTGAAGGGCTACGGCCTGCAGTGAGTCATCTTTAGGTAGCTGCTTGAATGTAGGAAGATGGATGGGGCAAGTTCTCAGCTGTGTCATTCGGTAGGGTACTGCCCACTTCTGAATCATGACAACTGAGCATGCCACAAATATTTGTTTATCAGCCACCGTGGGCAAGGCCTGTGTTGTTTAAGAATGAGTTATGAGACACAGGCCCCGCCTGTAAGGAGCTTATGCATCAAAGGAACACATCACATGGACAGATCAGATGAAGCAGTAAGAGGTAAGTGCCCAGACTCTTCGGTTCCCACCCACTGCCCAGTCTCTGCCTTCCCCGGATCTCTGACGCCTCTGATTGCAGCTTCAGTCCCCTGCAGGGCTGGAGTCAGACCTGATAAGCAGGAAGTGTATAAATAGCCTGAGCTCTGCTCACTTCCAATGTGTGTGGGATGCAGTGGAAAGCACTACAAGTGTCTGAGGCAGAATACATACCCAACGAGAGAGCCTATGTGAGCCCGTGATGTGCTTGGGTGTCCACGAGTAAACTGGAGGCAGAAGGTGCTTAGATGATGGTGTTATCACATAGGAGGAAGGATGTTAAGGAGGCGTGTGCAAGGACAGACAGACGCCATGTCAGGCATGTCAGAGAAAGGCTCGTGGAAGTTTGCTGGGTAGGTAAGGGAGCTGTCCCAGTCAAGGGGATGGCACAGGTGTGGGTCAGGAGGGATCAGGAGGACACAGCCTTCAATATGGCTGGGGGAATCAGACTGAAACTCCAACCAGGCTTCACGTGCCATGTCGAGTGTCCCGAAGGGACGCACGGGCCTCACTGTAGGTGCTGTGAGCACAGGGCACCCTGGCCAGGAGCAAACACAGGAGTGAGTGACATGGCTTGGCTGTGTGTGGGACATCTGTGAATGGATGAATGAGTGGGTCAGTGAGTGGCCTGTCCTAGTCCAATGATGACTGGTGGACCCAGAACCACGAGGGGGGATTTACTAGATGAGCAAAGCCTCAGCTTCAGACCCCTCACTGGAGGAGGGAGAGGTTTCAGCAATGCATCTTGGGCTCGTATGCTTTTGTAAAATTTGCAAATGTGAGATATTTTTGTATTCTTTTCTTTAAAGTGAACTTTCAAAATGGTGTTAACTTCAGGCCCTGCAAACATCTGGATCTACCCTTGGCTTTTTTTTTTTTTTGTTGCAGTTTTTGGCCAGGGCTGGATTTGAACCCTCCACCTCTGGCATATGGGGCCGGCACCCTACTCCTTTGAGCCACAGGCACCACCCTCCCCTTGGCTTTGAGCAGAGGTTGCATCTGTATGAAGCACGGAAGTCCAGGTGGCCGAGTTCACAGAGCTCTCCTCGCCTGCTTCCCGTCTGAGGACTGAACTCCCACGCTGGGCCTTCCCTAAACCTAAAGGCTGTGCTGGTCATCCTTGCTCTGGGTCTCCATAAAGACCAGACGTGAGCTCTGACCTGCTTGCCTACCTGGGAGGGGCGCTGAGGGGCAGGAAGGAGGTCATGAAGCGCGGGCAGGAGCCAGGCGGGAGGCAGAGAGTCAGTGTGGGCTGGGGGTGGTGGTGGTGGCAGCTGGCTCCTTTGGCCAGGCAGGAGGGGAGTGGGCATGAACCCCGCAGATGAACCTCTGCCAAGCATTAGTTCTTCAAACCTGGGGCTAGAGATGGGAGCAAAATGTCCTCAAGGGCGACAACAAACTCTGAGTAAATCTGAGCAGTCAGGGGTAAGTAGCCCCCCCTGTGCTGTCTACACATTAGTTTGGGGATGTGCTTTCAGCTGCTAAAGTGACAATGAGAGGCCATTACAGAAATGCCGCCCTGTGGGCTGACAGGAAGGACTGGCCTTACCGGGAGAGGTCTTGGGGCAGATCTAGGTTGCTGAGGCCGTAGAGCTGCCACTGCCACAGGCTTTCTGGAGGGAGTCCCAAAGTGTGTGTGTGTGTGTGCGCCATAATATCAACGTCAGGGAGCAGAAAACCAGCCTGGAGGAGAGGTTTATGAATAGACACCAGTAGAAGGAGGCAGTGGTTTGTCTAGACGTCAGAGTTGGCTTTGTGGCCTGGTAATTGATCAGTTCTGCTAGAAAACACAGCCAGCCCTCAGCACTCATGAGGGATGGGCAGGACCCCTGGAGGACACCGAACCCGCAGACGCTCCAGTCTCTGACATGAAACGGTGTAGAGTTTGCGTGCAACTTAAGCTCATTCTCCCACATACTTAACACACTGACTGTCATGTGAGTTGTGTTTAACTTACACTCACTTTGAGACCTGGATGTCATGAAGCATATATAATTCACATGTCTCCTGACTTATCTTGATCTAATAAAGCACTGTGGCCCGAAGGCAATAATTTTTTTTCTAGTGTGGTAGTCAATGTGTTAAATCATCTCAAGATTACTTACAACATGATGCCAATGCTAGGTAAATAGTTGTTCTACTGCATTGCTCAGGAAGAAAAGTCTGCGTGTGTTCAACCATTTTTTTATTTTTTATTTTTAAAATTTATGATCCTTGGTTGAATCCATAAATGGGGAAGCTATGGGTGCAGAGATTGCCTGCCTACTTGCTTTCCTTCCTGTTACCTTTTGTCCTAATTTTACCGGAAGGTGACCCCCTTTGTTGCCCTGGGGATTTACTATAAAGCTTGCGATCCGTGCTTGAGAGCAGCTGTCATTTCTGATGTTCAAAATTGTGGGACTCACTCCTTACCTTGTCAGCTGCCTGGTTCATGCATGCCTACTGCTGCCAGGATGAACGTCCTCAGCATCAAAGGCCTATTCCCGTAAACATCCCCCAGCCTACCCACACCTTGACTGAGCTGACTTCTGACCTTCTGTGACATGCCCTGTATTCTCTGTCCTCCTAACTTCACACGAGCTCTTTCTCTGCTTGGAGCATCCCGTCCTCATCACCGAGTGTATACACGCCGCCACCCTTCAAGTGTTACTTCATTCGTGCAAACGTTCAGAATCTCTCAGAATGTCCTCGTGGTCCCCTGCAGTCTTTCATTGACAATTAGGAGTAGAGTAGAATGTAGGAGCCTGGAGCCCAAAGAGTTTCTAATTATAGTTTTGAGATTCCTGTTTCCTTCACTTTTGGAACCCTGAGGGATCCAGGAAATTGACTTGACATTAGTTTTGGGCTTGGAGACAAAGCAGGTAAGGCCCAGAGGTCAACTAAATGTTGCTAATTAACCACTGACTGCCAAGTTTTTGGTGAATAAATTCAAAGCAGAGAGAGTATTTGGCTTTAGGGACAGATTGCACAATAAAGTTGATGTGAGGGGTTAGCCTGTTGGTTTCTAGGTCAAAGGCGCACAGAACTGGTATCTAGTTGGGAGATTTTATGATCCCTGGACAGACCCGCCTAAGAAAAGCCAGAGACATGAGTGTCTGTTTTAGACAGTGGCAACCGTGAGTGGCAGAGTGGCCAAACTTTATCAATTACTCTGGAAAACTCAAAGTCCTGTTAAAAGAATAGGATTTCCAAAGTATCCATCATTCCTTCGACCTGTACCTACTGGGCATCTATGTGGCGGGCAGCGTGCTACACACCTGGACCTCCCACTCTGAGCACAGCCTGTCACCCAGGTGCTGGAGGTGTGTCCTCAGCGAGCACCTTCAGGACTGTCTCCCACACAGGGCGCCGCCTTGCCCAATTCACGCTCCTTCCCAGGTGACTGATCAAGTTTTGGGGTATGAAGCCTGGCCATTTTGGCCTAATATGGGACAACTCTGAAGGGTCATTTCAGCTCCTGAACTCCCTTGAGGATTGGTTGATTTTGTTATTGAGCTCAAATCACAGTTTGATTTTTTCCCTCTGCCCCACCCTGTTCCCTTCCCCTCTCGTCTTCATCATCTTATCTCACGATACCCAGGGCGCTCCTTAAAAAACATCCTACATGCCAAACTCCCACTCAGCATCTGCTTCCTGAGGAATCCACCCTTCAACAACCTGTTTTTTGAATAGCACTGTGGATGAGTACCAAGGGTTTTCAATTTAGAAGATAAATGTTTAATAACTATTTAGAATTTCCCATAGAATCAGAGTGTATTCCCATAGTCTATAAATAAAAGAAACAAAAGAATGGATAATGGGATGAAACCTGCAGCTGACTCGGAAGGCAGCGTTCCTTCCTCTCGCTCTGCCACTGATGTCTCTCTGCTTCATGTCCATGTGCATCAGCCACAGGTGACCTTCCCAGGGAAAGGAGTGTGGCTCTTCAGATGGCATTTACAGACCCCTTACTCGGGTTCTTATGTCAACGCCCAGAGTGCACAGCTAGATAAGTGGCTGAGCCCAAATTAGAAGCGAGCGTCCTCTGCCCAGTCCAGACCTTTCTCTACCACTTCTCTGAATTCATCTTGGCGGCTCTTTGAAAATGTCAAGAGTTATTTCTGGCTCTAGTCTGTCCAATCCTCTCTTCCACATAGTCTTCAAAATCAGCAGGGACCCTGGCCTTGGGCTGCCACGGTGGACACAGGCATTGGTGGGTTTGGCAAATGTTGTGTACTTGGTCCAGGGAGTGCGGGAGGCTGAAGTGTCTGAACCAGGCTTCCCAGCTCTTAAGTGACCTGTGAGGTATTGAAGTGAAGAGATGAGAGGGCAGGAGCTATAAAGTCCATCACCATTTCTTACAACTTAGAACCTTTGAATGCAGATCTAGGTCTTGAAAACCTACATAAACATTCATTGTGTAATTCTAAACATTGTGTGGAAAAAAGAACAGGCTAATGGCCAAAACACTTGGATTCTGGTCCTGGCTCTGCCTCTAACCAATTATATGATGCAGGACAAAGAATCTACTCCTCATAACCCTATCAGTTTTCCACAGATCAAACAGCGCTGGTCAGTTACATCCTCTCTGAAGTCTCTATGGCTAAAGTATTCTGGGTGGAGTTTCTATTTTATGGGAATTTGTTTGAAATGGTCATTCCATTTTTTTGAACTGTTTAGAGTAGTTTTGGTTTTAGATTTGCATGTATTTACTACTACAGTATTGTACAAAGCATTTCCACAGCCATAAAAGTCCTCTGTGCTCCACGTATCATCTCTCCCTGCACCTGACCCCGACAACCACTGATCCTCTTACCATTGCCTTAGTTTTGCCTTTTCTAAAATGTCATATAGTTGACATTGCATAATACGTAGCTTTTTAAAATTGATTTCTTTCACTTAGCAATATGACTTTGAAGTCCTTTGTGTTATTTCAGGGCATGACAGCCAAATTCTTTTCATTGCTGAATAATTCTTTTGTCTGGATGTACCACAATTTGTTTACTCCCTCATCTACTGAGGGAAGTCTGGCTTCCTTCCAAGGTTTGGCAATCATGCGTGAAGCTGCTGTAAACATGTGTGTGCAGGGTTTTGTGTGGACGTAAGTTTTTTACTCATTCGCGTAAATACAAGGAGTGCAATTTCTGGGTTGCATAAAGCGTGTGTTTATTTTTGTAAAAAGCTGCCAAACTCTCTTCCCAACTGGTTGTGCCATTTTGCATTACCACCAGTAGTGACTGGGGACTGCTGTGGGTTCACACGGTCACCAGCTGCTGGTGGTGTCAGCATTCTGGGCTTTATCATCCTGATGGGGGTGCAGTGGTGTCTTGTTTTCAGTTGGATTTTCTGACAGCCGAGTGACCTTGCACATCTTTCTATGTGCTTGTTTGCCATCCATATACTTTCTTTGGTGAGGGGTATGTACAGATCTTCTGCCCATTTTTAAAATGGATAATTAGTTTTCTTGTTGATGAGTTTTAAGAATTTTTTGGATATTTTGGATACTAGTCCTTTATCAGATATGTATTTTGCAAGGATTTTCTCCCAATCTGTGGTTCATTTTATTATTGTAACAGGGGCTTTCAAAGAACCGTAGTTTTTAATTGTAATGAATTCTAACTTGTTAACTTTTTTCTTTCATGGATCATACTTTTGGTGTTGTATCTAAAAAATTATCACCAAATCGAAGGTCACCTAGACTTTTTTATGATGGCGTGTATGATTTTTACAGTTTTTAATATTTTTTTACAGTTTTACATTTAGGTATATAATTCATTTTGAATTAATTATAAAAAGCATCAGGTCTGTGCCTAGTTTCATTTTGTGAATGTCCAGTTATTCCAGTACCATAAACAACTAGTCTTTCTCCATTGTACTACCTTTGCTTCTTTGTTAAAGATCAGTTGACTAAATCTGTGTGAGTTTAATTGTGGGCTCTCTAATCTAGTCTCCTGATTTATTTGTCTACTCTTTTGCCAACACCACATTGTCTTACTCACAGTAGAATCCGAATCAGCAGAATTCACTAGTAGAGGCGGAAGCCAGCGGTGCTCTCCTTCAACACACTGCTGGCTGCTCAGGGTATTCTGCCCCTCCTTACAAATTTTGCAATTGGTTTGTTCTATAGATCAAGAATCTATGGATCAAGCTGAGATATTGATGATGACATCTCAACCACACACACAGAATTTCTCTCCATTTAGTTAGATCTTCTTTAATTTCTTTTGTAATAGTTCTATAGTTTTCCTCATATAAGAAGGGCTTTGAAGGGTGGACTGGGTGCTGGTTTCCCAAGGGAGGACTTTGACATTCAGCAGTGAGGTAAGAAGCACTTTTTCTAGGATGAGTTTATGAACTTAACTGTCTGACCTTGTATGACAACAGCACAGATGGCTGTTCTAGTAAAGGAGTTCCAAAATTGCTCTGAAGGGTGGACTAGGCCTTGCCATCAGTGTGTAGTTTCCCAAGGGGGAGTGCTTTGAAGGTGACCATAGTGATATTCAGCAAGGAGATACGTAGCACTTTTTCTAGGACGAGTTTGTGAATTTAATCTGACTTCATAGACCTTACATATGTTGCTAGACTTATATCTAAGTATTTTATCTTTGGTGCTAATGTAAATGGTATTGTGTTTGTAATTTCAAATTCTAGCTTTTCATTGTGGATATGTACGAAAGCAATTAACTTTTGCAAATTAGGCTCATGTCCAGATTGCTAATTACATGTAGTTCCAGGAGAGTTTTATTTTATTATTATTATTTTTTTTACTGTTTTTGGCCGGGCTAGGTTTGAACCTGCTACCTTTGGCATATGGGGCTGGAGCCCTACTCCTTTAAGCCACAGGTACCACCCTGTTTCATTTATTTATTTATTTTTGGTTGATTCTTTGTGATTTTCTACATAGACAAACATGTCATTTGTGAACATGTACCACTTTATTTTTTTCTTTAAAATTAGTACCCTTTTTATTTTGTTTTCTTATTTTATTGCATTAGCTAGGACTTCCAGTATCAGATTGGGGAAATTTCTTCCCTATTCTTAGTTTGCCGAGAATCTTTATTTTTTTAAAATCATGAGTGAGTGTTAGATTTTGCCAGATGCTTTTTCTGCATCTATTGGTATGACCATATTTTTTTTTCTCTATATTCTGTTGATGCATGAATTTCATTGCATTGGATAGATTACATTGATTTTCAAATGTTGAACTAGCCCTGGAGACCTAGGTAGATCTCATTTGGTTGTGGTGTATAATTCTTTTTTATGCATAGTTGGATTCGATTTCCATTTTTTTATTGAGAATTTTTGAGATCTATGTTCATGAGACATACCAATTTTTAGGGTTTCTATTTTTTATTGAGAATTTAGTGTTTCTAGTTTTTATTAAGAATTTTTGCATTTTTATTGATAATTTTTGCATCTATGTTCATGAGATGTATCAATTTTTAGTGTTTCTTCTTGTAATTTTTCTTGTCTTATTACATTATGAGCACTTCTAGTATGGTGTTGAATAGGAGTATAGAGAGTGGACATCCTTGTCTTGTTCCTGATCTCAGAGGGAAAGCATTTAACTGTCTAGTTTGGCATTAGAGAGATGCTGGCTTCAACATAAAAAGATGTTCAACATTGTTAATCATGAAGGAAATGCAAATTAAAACTGACAGAGATGCTACCACATGGCCCTGAGAATAGCTAACAGAACCACTCCACCATCACTAACAATAACAGTACCATATCGAATGTTGGAGAGGATTTGGAGCAACTGCAACTCCCATGCATTGCTGGTGGGAGTGGAAAATGGTATAGCCACTTTAGAAAATTGGCGGTTTCTTTTTTTTTTTTTTTGTAGAGACAGAGTCTCACTTTATCGCCCTGGGTAGAGTGCCGTGGCGTCACACTGCTCACAGCAACCTCCAGCTCTTGGGCTTAAGCGATTCTCTTGCCTCAGCCTCCCTAGTAGCTGGGA
>CAUYON010031810.1:0-26811 GCA_963573935.1 Arctocebus calabarensis
TTATATAGTGATCAAGAAAATGCCATGAAGGCTATCTGTAACAGTACGATCAAAACATTTCTGAATGTATATGAATCGTGCCCTATGATTGCACCAATGTACAGAATTATGATTCAATAAAATTATTAAAAAAAAAAAAGGGATGAGAATAAACCCAGTGTGATTCATACTGGTCAAACTATACTTGGGAGATTGTGCTCAATTCTGATTTTATTTATTTTGGGTAGGTTACATGTATTAATAGGACATCTGGAATATGTGGCTATATTTTGTGTTTGGCAAAAATGTTTTTGAATTTCTATTATGTGTTAGGTACAGGCCTAGCTACTGGGATAGTAATAAGCATTTCTGGAAAGAGGCAATGATCAATCTGCAGATGATAATGGGAGTCCTTGCTAGTTGACAGCATTGAACAGCTGACATGTGGAAAAAGAATTAGCCCAATATTGTGCGGCTCTAGGGGGATTAGGCAGAAGTTATGGGGATACAGATTTTGGTTACAGCATTTGTTCACGAGTGAAGAGCGTGGCCTTGGGTTAGAAAGTGCCTTGTCATATTCTAGCAGAGGCAGAAATGCATCTGTCAGGATAAATGATATAATAAAGAAAACACTTGGCTCAGTACCTGGACACTTCACAGGGGCTCAGCCAATAGAACAAAATAGTTGTACAGGGGATTCTTGTATCTTTGGGAGTATATGATAGATGATTCTAGAATTCTAGAGAAAAGGAATTATTACACATATTTTTTCTTCTGTGTTCCTCACTGAGTTTGGCATATGGTTGGTGATCTTTAAATGTTTAATAAATGACTGAGAAGTTTATATCTTCTCCAAGGTTGTACATTAATAATTATGATGTTAAAGAAGTAGCATTTTGTGTTCGGAAATCACTGTTTTCAGTTCAGTTTTTAGTATCAATGTGATTTGATGTTTACATGTTTTCAGTATCTCTTTTTACCAGTTAAAGAAAACTCAATTACTCTCAGTAGCACACAGATCTTTTTGTCATTTCATAGAATGTCAACATTTGGTGGCTTGTGGATTTACTGAGAATTTATAGAGGATTCATAATTTTATTCTCCAAATCAGGCAGGAGCCTTTCAAAGCATAGCTCATCCTTTTGTAATTTACATTATTCTGATCCACACAATACATCTTTCTCTTCATTTATGAGATCCTTTTAATTCCAGAAGGTTTTCCCTAGTTATTTCTTTTCTTCTCAGGATGAATATTATCATTTTCAACACCCTTTGTAACCACCCTTTTCTCCCCTTAACCTCATTTGGAAAATAATTATTTCCAGTTCACTTACAAGCTGGATAAACATGTCAGTATTAAAGATGCTAAGACTCCTCTACCAACTGTGGAATGCTTACTGTATGTGTCAGGGACCTTACATATAAAAATCATTTAATCCTCTTGACAACTTCATTGTGTTAATCTTATTATTTCCAATTCACAAATGAAGAAATGGAGACTCAAGAGATAATTTCCTCAGTGTTAACATCATTTATTATTAAAGCCACTAGGGTTTGAACCTACCTCTTTCCTTAAACCCGCATTCCATGTCTTATTCATGTTAATTGGAACTTTAGATTGAAACTATAAACATACAAAAAGAAAAAATGGAAAACTGATCTTTATTCTGAATGAGGTTTATCTTTGTTAAATAAATTATATAGCTCTTTACTGTAATTAACCATAAAAAATGAGATACTTAATAGATTGCTATCTCCCAAAGTTTTCATGCCTTCAGGGTTAGGTAACTTCCTACTGTCAAACTAGAATGGCTCTTTAAAGAATTTAAGATTGAGCAGTGACCCGCTCAAGGTCATCTAGCTGGTTATCAGCCCTCACTTGAGAGCCAGAGAGGCCAGACTTCCAGATTTCTAAACTCTTCCTGGGGAACTTTGAATGAGATCATAGATGTTTTTCCCTGCATGGAAACTGTACTTAGACATAAGACACAGCAGGAGGGATACATTTGATAGTTTCAAGCTAAAAACAAAATCTTGATTTAAGACCAAGCAAGAATTTATAAAGCATTTTTGAACCCCTTTGAGAAAAGTACTTTCCAAATGAAAGTTTCATTCGATCTTTTAAAAATGTTTATTTTAGGCAAGCATCTTTCTCATAAAATATTTACATGTGTTCTAATAGCAAACGTTCACATTAGTGTATATTAAAGATCTGAGATTTACTTAACCATAATTGTTTGCTTTTCTGGGTCCAACCAGCAGGATTTCCAGAAATCCAAAAGAGATAAAGGGATTTTCTTACAAAGCCTGTTAAAGCATCAGATAGGAATTTGGAAAGGGCAATTCTAAATAAGGCTCGTTTAGAATGAAAACTTTCTTAAGATCTTGACTTGAGGAATCTACACTAGCTCAAACACCTGCAAAATGAGCAAATGAGGCATAATTTCCCTAAGACATTATGCCAGAATCGTGCTAAATTCTTTCCACTGCCAAGGACTCAGTTAATGTTTCAAAGGATGAAGTGCAGCAGGTTTTAGCAGCTTTTCTGGGTATCAGGAAGAGAAAAGACTTAGAAATTGCTTCTTTTATCAAAAGAAAACAGATAAGGAGTAGTCTTCTGCCTCCTTTAGAGTTGCTTCTAGAGATGTCAAAATATTTCTAATGTTGGCAGCAGGCCCTGTGGTAGGTATATATTTGAGTGGGAAACAACTCCACCTGTTTCTTGGAACTTATTTTGAATAAATCCCCTGGGAAATCATGATGCTCTTCATGATAAAAGAAAATCTCACACCAGAAGTCCCACAGTGTGACAGAGCATCAGGACAAGATTATCAGGAGTTCTAGTTTCTTCCTCGAACTTTGCTGCCTGTCAGATTACTTGGCCCGGGTCTCAGTCTCTCCCTCTATACCAGGAGAACATGAGACAATTGCTAGGGCTTCACTGGTGTTCTGTCATCACTGTCCTTCTGGTGCACAAGCTGTGGCTCTCGCCCAGGCTGCAAGTGGGCCACCTCCTAGAGGCACTGTATCCTGACAAGATGCACCTTCTAGCTGCTCTTGTAAATGAAATTTATAAGGCAAAAGGCACACTTTATTAATTCATCTTCTTAATCACTTTCTTATGTGTTGAAAATTGTCTCCAGTAAAACTTTCTTGGTTGTAATCTCATTGAAGTCTTTGCTGTCTTTCAGAAAAGAAAAAGAGGATCACTTAAGAAAATGATTTAAGTCAGGTTTGTTAGGGGAATGTCAAAAAAAATCAACTCTAGGCATTGTGATAGCAGCCAGTTAGTTAGTAATGATGTGATGATGACCAGACTAAGTGTGTTAAGTTTGGCTAGGGCTAATGATCTCTTAGTCTTCATTGGGATTTATATATAATATGTGATTTAAGGTAATGAGGATTATTTTGTTAATATTGAAAATTTTTATTGTTTGTGGCTATACACATAGAACTAATTAGGCCTTTGGATCCAAATTGGCCTATCAAATGGAGTAAGGGGAAAAACAGTTTACTGACTAGATTTTAAAAAGTACAGTTTGTCAAAAGAGTTAATCTGATCATACAGCTGAGTGAATGTTTTCTAGTTTGTGGATAAAGACCCATCAGTGCTGTGTGATCAAGGTATTGAGTCATGGCCAGTATTATTTTTTACATTAAATATTAGAATATAAAATATCAGAGTATATAATAATACTGGTTAGTATTTGTTTGTGATAATTTGTGTTATTCATATAAAGAGAACATGGGTACCTAGGCACAATATAAATTTTATTTTTCAGTCCGGGTCTGGTGAAGAGCAGGTCAAATTCCCAGGAAACAGATCCTGAGATAGGGATTTGTATGCATTGAGTTTATTGGGGGGAACACCTGTGAGAAGGAGAGTGAAGCAGGGTTGCACAGGAGAAGCAACTGAACAGAGATGTAATTGCAATGGAGATTGCAGCCAATCTCTATGGGGTCCTGTGGAGCTTGGATGGCCCTGCTGAGGAGTCCTAAATTGAGGCTGGGGGTGGCAGGGCCTTTGTATCATCACTGGTTTTAAGTTGCACCTGGAAAAGGGACATCACTTAGAGTCAGATAGCTCCTTTCTCTGGCCAAAGGCAATTGTAGAGGGATCTGTGCTGTGAGCTGGGCCATAGTATGTATTCTTTTTTTTTTTTTTTTTTTGTAGAGACAGATTCTCAATTTATCACCCTGGGTAGAGTGCCGTGGCGTCACACTGCTCACAGCAACCTCCAGCTCTTGGGCTTAAGCGATTCTCTTGCCTCAGTCTCCCTGGTAGCTGGGACTACAGGCACCCGCCACAGCGCCCAGCTATTTTTTTTGTTTTGCAGTTTGGCCGAGGCCGGGCTTGAACCCGCCACCTTCGGTATATGGGGCAGGTGCCCTACTCGCTGAGCCACAGGAGCCGCCCCATAGTATGTATTCTTGCACAGCTCTGGAGCACCCCATGCTGAGGGGGGTGGTGCATCTGGGAGGCACCTACAGCGTCTGTACATGCACTGTGTAGATATAGTCTGAGTCAGACTAGCCTGCCTCGAGTGTATGGGTTCTCAACCCTGGAATCATTGAAATTGGGGCTATCCAATATGTTGTGGGGGCTATCCTGTATATTGTAGGATGGAATAAAGAGTGTGACTCCAATTTTAATATTGACCACTGACAACTTTGTCAACTCACCACCTTCCATTTCATGTTCACTATACATCTGAGCAAGCCTTAAGAAAGCTCTGGGCTCCAGTGGGGAAGTTCATATCAGGCAAACCCAGGCCCAGGTTAGAAACTTCACCTTAGCTCACATCTTTACCACAATATAAACCTAAGCCACTTTCAGGTTGGCTTTGGTACCTGCCTTACATTCTCAAAAAAATGTCATTATAGGGGGCTGGGGGGTCTTGGTGTCTGATATACCTTTTAGCAGGGGACACAATTATAAGAGAGACTTACCTAACAAATTTAATCAATGTAACCTGGTTCTTTGTACCCTTAAGGAATCCCCAACAATAAAAAAAAAGGAAAAACTTTTTTTTAAAAGTCTCATTGTGTGGATAATAAAGCTTTTCATACCCTTTCAATGAGTGTGTGCCATCACAATCTTCACACTTGAATCAAAATTGGACATAGCATATTCCAAAGGAAGCCTGATTTCAACCCTTGGATGTCATTTGTACTCACCTACTGAAATTGTGACAACAAAATGTCATTGCCAGATGCTGTTGGGGAACAAAGTTGCCCTGGGCTGAGAACCACTGCCCCAGGTGTAAATGAACCTTGGCTAGATGGACTATTGATATCAAGATTTAATCCTTTTATTTTATAAGCCAAGTATTTTTGTATAATACTCAGAAAAAAACAGTGGACCTCTAATTTCTAATGACTCAGTAGGATGGTAAAGATATTTTCATAGGTTCTGTGTGATTAATTTGGACATCTGATTTCCTACTTCTGGCTGTGAAGTCAGAGTGGCTGGTCTAGTGAGAAAATAGGATGAAGGCTTTAAACTTTTGATTGCTTTATTTGTGGGGTGCATTAGCTTCTTCTTTGGAAGGCACATGAACTCACTTAGGCTCAGTAAAATGGGATAATGTGCTAATTTGCATTTGCCTGCCATTAAAAATAATCCATTTTTATCAAGTGGGAGTAAAGCAAAATGGTATAGTTGGATTTTAATCACTAGAGAATCTGTCTCCCTGCTTGGGAGCTAGTATGCTCTTCCAAAGACTAGATACTACAGATAGCAAGAAAAGTAGGGATGGCTGAGCTGAAGGGGTGGCTCTTAAGTAGTTGATTGCTGCCATTGTTTTTTTTTTTAAATTAATTATTTAATTAATTTATTATTATTAGTAAATCATAGCTGTGTACATTAGTGCAATCAAGGGGTACAATGTGCTGGTTTCACATACAATCTGAACTACTTTCTTCAAACTGATTAACATAGTCTTCGTGGCATTTTCTTAGTTATTGTATGAAGACATTTGCATTCTGCATATAGTAAGGTTCAGTTTCACTTTATCTGAACCCACACTTTACCTTTGATTGCTTTAATTTTTAAATTCATGCTTTTATATTAATAGACAGGGGTTGAGATAAAGTGAAACTGAGGCTTACAATTACAGTAGACTCATGTAGTATCCCAGTCCCCGAGTTATAAACATCTGACTTAACATACCACTTGCACTTACGAACAGAAGTTATATACCTGTTCTGACTTACATACAAATTCAACTTAAGAACAAACTTACAGAACCTATCTCGTTTGTATTCCAGAGGACTACCTGTAATTATTTTCAATTACTTATTTGGAGCACAAGAATAAATCTCCTGGGTGGTTGTCAGGGTCCAGGACTGGTCAGGTCTCAGGCCCGCTTAGCTAGGTTCCAGACACAGATGGCTAAGTTACCTTGCTCAGAGTCTTAGGTGCCTGAGGGCTATCTACTTTAGCAGGAGATAGACAGTGTCTTAGAATAAAGCAGTCTTCTTAGAAAGATAGATCTTAGTCTTTAGCAGAGCTTAGTGATTTTCAGCAGAGACTTTGTCTTGGGCTTCTGCAGGCAGGAGAGGAGACAGAGTCAGAGTAAGCGGGTCCATGATGGAATGGGCATGCCCCAACTGCCTTCTTTTCCAGCCTAATATAAGGCTGATTTCCTGCCTCTCAACGCCACAGGTGTAAAAACTGACAGTTCACCACTACTCTCATCTCGCGAGCTTTCATTCTTGTTAGGAGAGCTAAATCCCTCTTCATGCCCTTTCCACCAACATGTTCCATTATTGAGCTATACAGGTATTTCTTATAACTCTCATTCCTCCTAGCCATAGGCTATACAGGCTGCTATAGGTGGTGCCTGTGGCTCAAGGAGTAGGGCGCCGACTCTGAATACTGGAAGTGGCGGGTTCAAACCTGACCAAAAACTGCAACAACAAAAAAAAGGATAAATCTCCCCCAGTTTTTGTTTAGGGATCCATTTTTGTTCATAATCAATAACATTGTTTTTGTGACTTGAAAGTTAGAAACCGTTCCATTTCATTAGTACTATTAACCAAAAATTTTAAGAGCATAATTAAAAAAGTAACTGATTTGTATAATGCTTTAATCTTGACAAATACTAATGTAAATTTCAGCCTTGTATATCATGGTTTGGTCATTTCAAGGCTGATTTTATTGAAGAAAAAGTAGATTTTAATAGGGAAATTATTAACTCATCTAGTAAGAAGTTGGTATCTTGTTGCCAGGCTTGGGTGCCAAGGCCAAGTTGGAGGGAATATCAAATATGAAAAAGTATAAGAGCTGGACATGACAAGAAGTCAGTGCAGTATCTTTTTATCCAGACAGAGTTCTTTTGGTTGCTAGAAGCCTTCCTAAAGTTAGAGCAAGAAAATTAGACATTGTTGTAAAGAATCATCTAGGTCTCTGGGAACCCAAAGACAGGACATGGAGTATTGCTGAGTCTCAGGAGAACCAGAAAGGTCAAAGAAACTGCGCCTGCCCCCATTTCTTAACATCTTTTCACTTCTGCACTGGGCTTGCTCCATTTTTTCTGTACTGTTGATTATTTTACCCTGGTAACCACTCAGATCATAAATGGATTAAGAGCAGGAGTTGACATGACTTTCCCTGACCTTCACACAGTTGCTGACCCAGAGTTCCAAAGCCAGATTTCAGGAGAATAATCTGGTTCAGCCTGAGTTATGTATCTACACTTTTACCATTTGTCCTATCAGCTGTGGCTTCTGGGTCAGCTCCTTCTGCAATATTGTGGACAGGAGCATATAACCAACCAGGTCTTTAGGCTTTCATTTTAAAGATGAGGGAATTGAACTGTGAAGTAAAGTGGTTAGTCTGTAGATACACTGCCAGTTACTGGCTGGTGGACAGCAGTGGAACTTAGGACTCCTTATTCCTTTATAGTTCACACCATCTTGCCCTTTAACAAAATCATCAAAGGTGTGTTATATATGTCCTACCTTTCTAGCATTTCTCCTTAATTAAAAGGAAGAAGAACACCCTTCAATTGGAAAACTGAAGCAAAGGGTGACTTGCAAGTCACGGAAATGCATCTCAGTTTTCTCTACATTATAATCCAGTAATTCAGTAGGTTGTCAGATTTCTTTTAAACAGCTTTATTGAGGTATACTTTACATCAAAATATTTCTGAATGTATATGAATCGTGCCCTGTGATTGCACCAATGTACATAATTATGATTCAATAAAATTATTAAAAAAAAAATTCATACAATTTAAGTGCATAGGTCAATGAATTTAAGTATATTTTCAGAGTTATACTATCATCCCTACAATCTAGTTTTAGACTATTTATATCATCTCATACCCATTTGCAATCACCCTCCATTTCTAAGCCAAACCCAAAGCAATTACTATTGTACTTTATGTCTGTAAGTTTGTCTTTCTTAAACATTTCATAAAAGTTGAATAATATGGCTCCACACCTGCGGCTCAATGAGCTAAGGTGCCAGCCATGTAGACCTGGGCTGGAGGGTTCGAATCCAGCCTGGGCCCACCAAACAACAATGATAACTGCAACAAAAAAATGCCTGTGCGTTGTGGGGGGCATCTGTAGTCCCAGCTGCTTGAGAGGCAGAGGCAGAAGACTCACTCAAGCCCAGGAATTGGAGGTTGCTGTGAGCTGTGATGCCACAGCACTCTATCCAGGGTGACAGCTTGAGGCTCTGTCTCAAAAAAAAAAAAAAAGTTGAATAATATAATCTGTATTGTTTTGTGTCTGGCTTCTTTCATGAAGGATAAAGTTTCGAGTTCATTCATGTTGTAGGAACTATCAGTACTTGGTTCTAATTTTTGCTGAATAATATTCTATTGTAGGGATATACTGTCTTTCCTTTCTCTGTCTACCAGCTAAATCTGCTGTCCTCAACTGTCAGGTCACAGACTGTACTCGTCCATGGCCTGTTAGAAACTGGGCTGCACAGCAGGAGGTGGCAGGGTGGCAAGCAAGTGAATCTTCATTTGTATTTACAGCCATTCCCCATTGCTCACATCACCACCTGAGCTCACCTCATGTCAGATTCCCTCACACCTCCAGGTCTATGGAAAAATTATCTTCTATGAAATCAGTCTTGGTGCAAAAAAGGTTGAGGACTGCTGAGCTAAGGGATATTTGGTTGTTTCCACTGTTTGGTTATTGTGAACGAAGCTGCTTTGAATATTTGTGTGCAAGACTTTGTATAGATGTGTGTTTTCATTTTGCTGTATACCTAGTAAGGGGATTGCTATGTTATATGGTAACTTTACCATCTAAAGAAATGCCAAATTGTTTCCCAAAGTGACTCTGCTACTTTATATCCCCCTTAGCAATGTGTAGAAGTTCCAATTTTCCCACACCTCCATCGACATTACTTATTGTCTGTATTTTTTATTTTAGCCATCCTAGGGCATGTGATTATGGTGTATTATTATGGTTTTGAATTGAATTTCCCTAATAACTAATGGTGCCAGGCATTTTTCCATGTAATTATTGGCTATATGTTTTCTTTGGAGAAATGTCTACTCAAATTATTGTCTCATTTTTAAGTTAGGCTACTTGTCTTTTCGTTATTGTTGTAAGGGTTATTTATTCTAAATACAAATTCCATATTGGATATGATTTGCAAAAGTAAATTCTATTTTGCATATATAACAAAAATTTAATTTAGTTTTGTATTTTGTAGCTATACTGCAAACTAGGAATTGTGCTAAAATTGTTATAGAAACTTGTCTCTGTCTTTGTGTATTTTGCTTAAGCTGTGATTTATACTTAAGATAAAACATGATATGCTACAATAGATGTGTGGACAAAGTGCTATGGAGACACAGGAAGAACTAATTAATTCATCAGTAGATAATATAAAATAATAATATATAACAACATTTAAATAACTGCCAATTATGAAACTTACTGGGTGCCAGACATCATATTAAATATTTTGCATATAAAATATAATTTAATTCTAACACTAATTTTACAGAAAGTCTTTCCCTACATATTCTCATTCAGGGATTATGACAGTTGAAATTACATATGATGTTAAACCAATTATAGAAATGTATGTTGACTATGTACAAGTCACTGTGGATAACACTAAAAAGAAGAATGTGGTCCTGGCTCTCAAATCTAGGAAAGGAAAGGATATATTTACAAATCACTTTTTTATAAAGGTGGAATATTACCATATCTCTTCAAATAACTATGAAATAAAAAAAATAGGGAGGAATGGTAACCTATGAAATTAAGGAAGGCTTCTTATAAGGGGAAGTAATTAGGCTATATATTGAAGAATAAAGAACTTTTTTTTTTGAGACAGAGTTTCACCTTGTTGCCCTGGCCAGAGTGCTGTGGTGTCCATTTTTAAAGATAAAATGGTGATAACCTATTATTCATACTTGAACAGGAGGAGAGTGACCAGAGATAAAGGAGACACCATTACTAATTACTGATGGGATAGGAAAAAACTAGGGCTGGGAAAACTGGGATGCATGGTTATGATAGTCACTGGAAGGAAGGTATCATAGGTGGAAAAGACAAAAACTTGAAGGTGGGAAAGGGGAAATCTGTTTAAGGAAATGGCATATTAAATGATGTTGCTTTTCATCCCAGTACTCTTGTTCATAGGGGATAAATCTAATGGGCTCTGTCCTTTCCCACCTTGGTGGGTCATGAGTCCAATCCCCCATTAATTCTCCTCTTTCTATTTGGGAGCCAATAAGGGAGGAGGATCCTGGGAAGCATAGGGAGGACAGGTAGGTAGGTTGGCTACATGTCTCCCTAATTTGGATATTTGACCTGGGGGCCATCAATCAGCTTCCAATTCATTCTCTTTTCCCAAGTGGGGTCCTTTTTCTCCTCTCCCACTTCAAGTATATCAGTTTCTCTACTCCTGGAGTCTAAGTTACCTAATTTCTTCTCCCACTTTCTAGCACAGTTTAGTCAGTTTTTGCAGAAAAGAAATTTCTTCAAATTTTTCTGTCTTTAACTCCTGCCAGCTAATTATTTGAATCTTTGTTTCTGGTTCAGTATGAGCTGAGGGATGAAGGTGAGTTATCATACTGCTAAATGATTAATCCAGTGTGTTTGCTAACTTGTAACTAAGGCAGTGGTGGAGGAGCTGGAAAAATTCATGAGTGAGGGACATAATTGTTTTCAGTGCAATCCCTGCAGTCTAGTTCCAAAATGCAGAAGCTCACAGAAGTGGAGAAATTAAATTCATTTGAACAAGAAACATCTGATACATCATGTGTGGCAAAGGATCTGGGTATTTACTAGGCTGTTAGAACTAAGAACTTTGAATGTGACAAACCAAAGGACAACCAAAAGGATTGGTCATGGATGGAAAATGGTGCTGATAAAAGGTTTTTAAAAATGCAGTTCTGTTTATAAAAGGTTCTGTGGAGAAACTAGCAGTACTAAAATGTTGGGCCTAATTTAAACAGTATTTAACATGGCAAGGCATGAGCTATGTCCTTCACAGAAGCAGCATGAACCTACCCAGATGTCCACTACTGGACCTCTATCTTGACAGTCATCATATTCTAGCAGTTCCTTTGCTCTATGAATTACATAGGCCCTTTCAATGAAGCATTGAAAGGAGAACTGTATATGAGAAAGCACAGTGGGATGTGTACGTATAGGATTGGTTTTAAGATACTGTCTAGTTAAAAGCCTCCTGAAATGACCTGAAGAACCTTTAGTTTCCCATCTGTCAACATTTCACTGTGCATGATAAACGTATTAGATTTCCAGAGCCTATATAACTACAAATTTCCATATAAAATATAAGTGTCTTTAAAGTAAAATAAAACTTTTTTATGTTTTTCTAGAGCAATTTAATAAAGATGCCACTGTAATCAACAGGCAACACTACAAAGATACCTACTAAGAGCTCCAAAATGAAAAGGAGGAATCTTTGTATGCACTAAGCTAATTAGAGAGAACTTGGTAATTTAAGGTTTTTCATTGTAATTATAAGTCAAAGGATAATTAAGACAGTGAAAATAAGATTATGAGACACCGATAATTTCATTCCAACAATGTTCCTATGAAGTAGACCAACACGTTTGAACCATCCTTATTCTGTTAAAATTGAATCAGTGTTGAATGTCTGACAAAATGTATTCCCTTCTGATTATGAAGTCACATTAGCTGTAGTTTATATAAACCACCAACACACAATAATCCCTATAGAGATTTTTATTAAGAGCATAAATCCAAAAGAAATGAATAAATTCATAGCATTATTGCAATAAATAGAAAAAATTCTTTCTTTGTATCTTAAAGATTATAGGATTTTATCTAAGTGACGAATTCTGGGCTTCATTTTGTAAACACTGACATTTTATCAATGAAGAAATTAAAGATCAGTAAGTTAGAAGATTTATGCAAGATCACATAGAAATCATCAGTTGACCTAGAGCTATGAGTAGAACCCATGTAATAGAGAAAAGTGACAAATACTTAGAAGAAATAGTGTTCTTCATAGAGTACAGCTATGCTAGTTGTGTCTTACTGGTAACCCCTATACAGGAAGAACAAGTATCTCTTCATCATTGACTAGCTGTGATCAAGTCACTTAATTTCACTGTAGTGAATTATTTGTTCATCAGTGGAGAAACTGGAGATATGATCTTGGCCATGCTTCCTTATTAGGGTTACTGAGAAGGATAAATGAAAAAGGAATGCCTTTATTTACCCTGCATTTTATTGGACACTTACGTGTTTATACTGTTGTGTTAGGTATTAGCTCAAAAGTAAATTGGATTGGGTCCCTGCCTTTAAGGCTTGCAGAGAAATTGAGAAGCTAAGATGTGTCTGTCTTCCCTGGTAGAGTGTGAATTGTGTTTATTGCCATATTCTCTGAATTTAGCACAATGTCTGACATATAGTCGATGTTCAATAAATACTAAGTGGATAAATGAATAAAGGGCCAATTGAGTATACAGAAATAACTCTAATGTACTAAGAGCTGTAAGTTAACAATGAATTGAATGCTCTAGGTGTTTACAGGTCATTGTTAAGATTCCACAGAGTCTGTGAAGATGATGTTAACACACTGAGCTCAAACTCTAGAAGCCTTGAGCCCATAGCCCAATTCTAACACTCTACCTATTTCTATGGCCTTGATCAAAACACAGAGACTCTCTACATTTTATTTGTAAAGTGGAAAGGTGAGACCACAGAGACTAGGCTGATAACCTAAAGGTATGAAGAGGGAGTGAGAGATAATGGGGGCTGATATGAAGTATCCCACCCTAGAAAGCATGCCCTTCCCATCTGGAAGGGATCACCCCTTCTCAAACCAGCAGATTGTTTCCAATCAGAAATAAAGGCTTAATATTTTCTGATTTCACATTTTTAAGAGAAATCCAGATTTTTGTACTTTTGGAATTTTCCAGCTTTTAAAAGTTAGTAACTAATTCCAAATTAAAATGAAAACACTGTGTGGCCATGCAAGTCAAACAAATCTTTTTCTGAATTGGATTTGACTCATGGATTACTAGTATTTTACCTCCAGACTAGATGATCTTCAAGATTCTAAGAATCTGATTTATTTTTTATTCCTGCATGTCCTAAACTAAGATTGGTAAGGTTAGGAAATGATGTGATTCATTTTGGGTGACCCCCAACTTCCCCCCCAAATATTTTTCAGTGAGATTTATAAACAGCAGGTGTGTGCTGATGGTTTTCCATGCAGATATGGTCTGTCATACTACAAAATAAATGTTGCTTCTTGGAATTTTTGAAGAATAATTAATATTAGAAAAAACCATGCTGAGATCTGAAATTGCTGCTAACCAGAGAAGGACAAAAGCAAAGAGTTTTTCTTTATCAGGGTTTCTCTTGCAGAATCCTTTTATAAACTGTTTTCCCAAGGAGTATGCCCTTAATTGAATGTTGAACACTTACAATGAGTGGAAGATGATCTTGGCTTTCCCATCATGCATTTCTCTCTCCACTGTGGGTATCCATTTTCTATGAGCTGGCTGTTTTAGAATGGTAGATGCCTTTTGTTATTGCTGACATAGATCTTGGTTGTTTTTTTCCCCCCATTTTTGCACCATGTAGATTGATTTCTTTTGTGTTTATTCAGCTAAAATTTGCATGCTCAAGAGAAATTGAAATGGCATGCCATTTGTCATTTTACCTGGTGATGTCTTTAAATAATACTTACTTTTTTAATTGAATATTTGAAAACGAATTTATTTATAGAACCCATATGAAGGCAGCCTGGCAAGATATTACAATATCGTCCATCTGTTGACCTTATACTGCATGTTCCCTATTTATTTTTGTATTATACACTTTCTAGGGGGATGGGAATTCCTAGCTATCCTGTTGCTTTCCTGTACCATAGTCTGCCTTAAGTACTTTATCTTCACTGCAGTTTTACTCTAGGTATTGTTTGAACTAAAAACTAAAATAAAATTTAGCATGGAATAATTCTGAGTTACATTGTATGGTTTTGACATTCGTTTATTTCCATCACTTGACTTACTGTGTGACTTGGAACAAGTTACTTAATCATCTTAAACCTCAGTTTCATCATCTATAAAATAAAGATTATAAGAATACTACCTGACAGGTCCATTTTAAGAATTAAATATGGCAATAGTATATGGTACACAATAATTATTACACAAAAATCATAGGCTGTTATGTTCATTATTTTAAACTCTGTTTTAGGAAGTATAACATTAGGCTACCAGCAGTTTTTTTTCTAATAATGTTATTAAATCATAATTGTGTACATTAGTGTAATCATGGGGCACAATGTGCTGACTTCATATACAATCTGAAATATTTTGGTAGAACTGTTAAACATAGCCTTCATGGCATTTTCTTAATCACTATACAAAGACATTGATATTTTACATTTAATAAGTTTCACTAGTACCCTTCTAAGATGTACCTTAGGTGTGATCCCACCAATTGCCCTCCCTCCACCTATCCATATTTTTAATCAAACCAGATCTATTGTATCATGGCAACAAACCCACATGTTCTGCTACAGGTAGTCTACTAAAATATAGACTATACATGTAAGCTTATGCTAGGTTAGTAATTTTCAAATAATGCTTTCTAAGGCGCAGTTCCTTCCTTTACGAACCCCAGAGATACTAGAGGAATGAATGGCTAGCACTTGAGGCTGTATATCAGGTATTTGCTGCTACAATAACAATGAGTAATAATCAACCACAAACTCAAGACCATAAAATACCAAGTGTTTATTGCTTATGTGTCTGGAGGCAGTTACACTAAGTTAGGGGGAATCTATTCATCCGGGCTATGCCTGCCATGTGTCTGCAGGATTATTGGCTGTCACCTGATCTAGGCTGGCCTTGTGTCTATTTCTTGTATATTCTTCATCCAAGGAAGCACCTAGCATGCTATTTCAGGTACATCCTGTTAAATGTGATGCCATAAGTATAGGCACACCAACCCCAACATATAAGCCCATTTCAAGCTTCCACTCTCATCCACTCTCATTCCATTGGCCAATACAAATTCTAAGACTGACTAACATGCAAAAGAGTGGTGCAAGTTATCCTGTTCAAGGTGGGAGGACACACAATGTTATATGTCAAAATTTGTGAATTAAAAGAAGAGAAACAATTGAGATTATTATTTCAACATTGCTTCGTTGCCTTTATCCAAAGCATTTCTGCTTTTATCTATTTCATATATTAGATTATACAGCAAAACAGCAATTGAAAAAAGTAATTTTTTTACTTAAAAAGGAAAAGAAATTGAATATATTTTCAGAAATTGTACCAAACATGTTGATATTTCCCCCATCTAATCTCCATTTGCATTCTGACTCCACTTTCTGGATAATAGTTTTAGCAGGGAACTCTGCCTATGATGCCTACAGCAGACACTTTTCCTGACTCCCATCTTGTATACATAATACTATACTTATAAAAAAATTTATTTGCTCTGTTTACTTTTTCTTGCTCATCTTTTTTCATTCTTGCAACACCTGCACTATGAGAAACTTCCTTAGCCTAAATCCAAAAGAAAAACAGCATTTGTTTGTACTGCTAACTTAATGCTATGTTAGCCTAAATTCCCTCAAAGTGGAATGAACTGAAGAGATTTAGATGCTATGTTCCTTTAAATCTTTCTGATCATTAGTTGTGGGAGTTACCATCTTTCTCTGTAAAAAGCTTGGGTCTGTCAATTGCTTCCACTTGCTAAAGACCTTCTGCCACATCTATAGGGTTTCAATGGCAAAACACATAGTGAAATAACCAGCCACAAAGTGCTATTCCCCTTTGGAAGAGCAAATTTGTATGGCTCACCACAGTGCCAATTCCTATTTTTACTCCTTTCTAATTTCTTTGACACATCATTGATCCGTGTGCATTCAATAATAATTGATTAAACTAGAGTAAGTAGTTCTAACTTGAGTAAGATCTGAGTGTCCCATGATAAGGACATAGAAAACAATGTCAATTATACTGATTACCTACTATATGCTATTTTTCAATATCATTTTTCTATTCTTACAGTACTTCAAAATATGACTATCACTTTTCCTTTCTGTTAGATGATGCACTGGTGATCTTTAGAGAGGAAATAGTTGGATCTATGTCACACAAGTAGTACATTTTGGAGATAAGAAGGACACACAGTTTTGTCTTATTCCCCTTGTAGTTTTGTGCTTCGGAATTAGAAAAGACTTTCAAAAATTATCAGTCTCTTCTTGTGTGCCAGAGAGCAGATATACAAATACAGTTAGAAGTATGTAACATTTAATTTTAAAACCTTTATTTATTTCATGCTTGTAGAGTCCCAAGTAAACTCAGAGATGCTGGAGAGCAAGATGTGAAGGAAGCATAGCCCTACCACCCACAACTTACAGGGAGCCTGAAACGCTTGTTGAAAAATACTTGACCAAAGTCTGGATCACGCACAAATATTGTTCTCATCCATGAGCAAAGAAAATATTCATGAGGACCATAAAAATGTTGCTACTACGGGGATAAACAAAAGAAAGTTATTAGGAAAAGAAAGATAAGAATCCAGCATTCAAAACACCTTACTTTTGATAAAGTATACCTAGAATTTTGTTTTTTAATATGCAGTGTTTTAAACTATACTATTTCTTCTGTGTGAGACTATTGTTTTTCTTACTCAAACTTTGCAAAGGGTCCCATGAAACTAATCTTTTTCCCTAAAGCACTAAAATCCAATATGTGGAGAGATGATTCAAAAAGTCTGAAAACTATTGTTTCAAAAAGTTTTCAAGGTACCTCTATTTCTCTTAAGCATAAACCTGAAACATAATTTGTACTTTCTAATGACTTTTGCCTCATCATTACAAGTGTCATCTATTTTTCTGTAAGTAGCATTTGATTTACTCAATTTAGTATAACTTTGCATTATTTTCACATAAATGATACCCAAATTATTATATAAGAAGGGGATAAGCTAATATTTCAGGTAGTTATAAGGCTGACTGTCCTAGGGGAAAAGGATAAGGGTAAAATCCCCAAGCCCCCATCTCAGTGCCACCCACCTTAATTCTGGCCCAAGTGATTGCTCTCTTCTAGGGAGCCAATCTGCCAAGCAGAACTTAGCCAGCCAACTGCAAAAGGATGTGGATGATTCTGTAGCCCATGTGCCTAACCACAGGTATAAGAGAGTCTTGAAGTCAATCTAGAAGACCTTTAAGGCTAATTATCATGTCATTGGTTTAAATCTATATTGTAGTCTACACCCTGCAACGGGTTCTCAGAGCAGCTCTGGGAGGTTTACATGTCCAGGAAGACTCTGGTTCCAAGGTGACTTCTGAATCATGAGGTAGGCCCAACCTAGACAGTATAAAACAGAACCGGCGGCCATAACTCAGGCCTCTTTGCCTACTTGCTGTGTGAAGGGGTCCGTTTGCAGTCCATGGTGAACATACCTTACTTTGTAAACCTTTTTACTCTGTAAACTGATCTTTATATTCCTCAATAAACTTTCACATTTGCCTTGCTGTGGTGGTTCTGGTCATTCTTCAGGCATGAGCACACCCGGAACCCAGGGCACAGACAGCTGCCTGAAACCGACATTTAGGAGAGACGCAGATGCCTTGAAACCTGGTATTTTCAAAAAGAAACAAAAAAAGAAGAAGGAAAGAAAGAAAAGAAAAAAGAAATAATAAATATTAAAAACTAATAGGAGACCTCTGATCTTTTTGATAAACTACTTAAAATATATTAAAATATATTTAAAATATTCCACATAACATTCAGTTCAAGAATTGTCCATATGTCATAGCATGTCACGTCACATGATTATCCCAAAATTAAAAGGACAAAACATAAAGAGAAATATACATAAAAATAAAGAACCCTAAAGGAAAAATCAATTTCAATTTTTTTAGGGATATGCGGTAATAATAAAAGGAGAAAAAACAGCATGCTGCTCTCCATTCACTTTCTGCAGCTGCTGTCTGAGCCATCGCCAAATGGCCATTTCTTGAGCAGCAACAGAAAATTGCCATATACAAATCAGATGGTTGCAAACTCTTTCATTATTATTATTGTTATTTTGTAAGCTCAAACTCTTATATTCTAACTGTGTTCAGTGTGATGTCAGGCAAATAATTGAGAGTTATTGAAGATAAAGTTCAAAACTCAAGAGGTCAAGGAATTACCAAATCACTTAACAAAAAGCAAAGAGACCTTCAAAGCACCTCTTCCTTAAATCACACACAAAGCCACTTCAAAGAAACATAAAGGGGAAGAAAAGCACAAAAACATTAAGAGTAAAAAGAAAGTCTGCACCCAAATGCTAATTATGCCCCACTTAAAATAAAATACATATGCCTACTAATATCTTGAAAATGTAGCAAATTGTGTGGCTGATAAATACCCAATTTGGTTAAATACTGTCTTCAGAAATATAAAATGCTTTCTTTCAAAGACCAAAGTCTTACAAACTTTGTGTAAGAATTGAAATCAACTCTGGAGACCAATTAAAATTGAGCCTTTTTCTACCCTCACTTTCACTGATTACTTCCTGAATTCATTCACTGAGTAAACTTCATTTACTTTGAAGGAAACTTAGTAAGTATTCTTTAGTTATTGAGCCAATAGGATTCTTGCTAAGAAAAGCCAAGTACTTATAAGCCAACAGTGGGAGGATAAAGAAGTTGTTTAGACAGGAAGGGTGATGTTATCAAATATCAAGCATTGGGGGATTCTCTTTAAAATGACTTAAGAAAATTCTTGCAAAAGCCAGATCATGGAAGCCTGACAAAGAAAGGATGGGCAAGATCAAGAACTAGTCAAAAAGACGGCTTCAAAGTTTTTATCAGCACATAATTGAAAAAAAAAAAAGACTTATTAAGATGAAGTATAGCAAACTTTGTTCTGCCTGTCTATAGAACTGGATCAGATACTGCAGATAAAATGAGATGGAATTCATAAATCCATGGTAAAACGCATGTGACCACTAGGAATTTATAGGGTTCTATACATAACATGTCTTTGCATGTCTGTATTTACTTCATGATCAAGAAAAGAGAACGTACCATATTTTGCCATGTTTGACATGCATTTCCGTGCAAATTTTATTGGGAAAAATAAGTATGGGCATTATGCATAGGTAGTGCTAATTCCATATACATAAGTGTGTTTAATTCTTTTATTTATGCTTATGTATCAAAAGTATAATTCTAGAAAGCAATGATGATATCTGTATGAAAAATAATACCCTGGGATATGGTAATCAGTTTTGCAGAACTTATGACAAACCTTCTAAGAAAGCATTTTCAGCCACGAGAGTGGAACATATTACTTTTTGTACATTTTAGGCAGGAGCTAGCAATCTAGCTGAAATTTTTACAAAAGTTATTGGTACATTCCTTGGAAAATGACAAACTGATTTTCATACCCTGCAAGCTCTAAGCTGACAGTTGTTAAATATGCTAAAGAGCTGAGCTCGTGAGACCTCCTCCCACTGACACTGTCATCAGGTTGTGGAGGCCACAAGAAGAAAAGCTTCTTCAGATGCCAAGACAGACGAAGCCAGTTCAAAGGAAACCTAAAGTGACCAGAGGTGGAGAAGGGGTGAATACCTGAATTCTGAAGCAGCATCTAATTGGGATCTCTATTTTGACCAAGATGATATAAGAAAATGGTAAAAGGGTTGCACAAGAAAAAAACATTGATAATTTATCAGGAACATATAAATGATGCTCTCACTTTATAAAGAGAGAATTGTAATCATGGGGACACAAACAGAACTTGCTCCCAAACTTTCAGCAGCTCATGAAATCAAGTTTTGGAATTCTATTCTTATATTATCAATGTTTGAAAGATTTGCAACTTTGACCTGTCCCAAATTGCCCATACAGATGAGGTTTCAGTCGCATTTGATGTGCCATCTAATAGCAGTGTGGGCATCAAAGGAGCAATGACTATGGATGTTAAAACCAGTGGACAGGAGAAAATGCATTTATTTCACTGTTGTTCTAGCCTGTTGTATAGATGGGACAAAGCTACTACCTATGATCATCTTTAAAAGAAAAATGTTTCCAAAAGAAAGGATTCCAAGTGAAGCTATTGCCCACAGGCATGAAAAGGATGGATGATTGAAGAAGGCATGAAAATCTGGTTTAACAAAGTCTGGTCAGAAAAGACTGGAGGATTACTTAAAAAAAACAATGAAATTTTTTTTTTACTTTTGATTATTTCAAAGACCATATCAGACAAAGTGCAAATGCATTCGTAGTGAACTTGAAAACCCAACTTGCTATGATATCTGGTGGGCTAACCAGCCCCTGCAACCTCTTGATGGGTCTTTAAACAAGCCCTTCAGGCACTAGTGAAGAAAGAGTGGATGTCACAGGTGCAGTCAGCCAGTAATGACTTAGCACCTATGGGCAGAATAAAGAAAGCATCCACCGACCAGGTTTGTGATTGGATCCTAAAATCACAGAATGGTGTCAAGAAGGATGTGGTTGTGAAATAGTTAAGAAACGAGGCATCAGCAATTCTAAGGATGGAAATGAGGAAACTCAGATTTACCAGGATGAGGAAAGTGATTCTTCAAAAGACACTGGTGTAGACATTGAAGGAAATGATTCTGATACTGACAGTGACAAAGACAGGCCTTCTATGATACATTAATATTATAAATTTATTAACAGTGTATAACATTATTTCTTGTAACCTGTATCCATTCTTGTGTTTTCTAAATACTTGTTATATGAAATATCCTGTACCATAATAGGTTAAAAGATAAATGTGAAAACTCCTTTATAATAAAAAAAAATACTAAATATAAACAAATAAACATTTCAATTAAAAAGTTAAAATGCAAGACATTTTTCCTGAAAGTTTAGGCCCCAAACATGGGTGTACACCATGCTTAGATATGGCAAAATACAGTAGGTACTTCAAACTTTATGCTAAAACTGTACGTTTTACCCTTCTGCTTCTTTTTGCTTTTAAGTCTCATTTTCCAATTAACATGAAATGAAGTTTTATAGAAGAAATAAATAAAAATTATTTTTAAGAAGTTCAGTTTCCTGAGGCAATTAATCTCATCTTTACTTATCAAACTCAATATAGCATTATGCAATAACTTATCTATACTTACATCCTATGAGGAATATGTTCTAGTCTAAGGTCCATAGACAACTTTTAAAGGAAGAAAAATTAATAAATGCTTCAGACAGAAATTTATTGGGTCATATTCTTTTTTAATAATGCAAACTTTTTAAAGGCCCACAAAACAGGCACAGAGCAGAGACACAGTCTTTATTCGTATTCTGTTATACACGACTTGTATATTCCCTACATTTTCTGAAAACATTTAACTTTTTCCTTGTGTTCTCTGTGATATCTTTTTTTCTGATCAGCAACTCTTAAATATATTTAAACCAGTCTTAGAAAGTTGTGTGGAACAAATAATTAACAGAAAACACACTCAGGGGCATAGAGATATTGGACCATTTCTACATATATTAAAACAGTTTTCAAGTAAAAACTGAGCTGGAAATTTTTTTTCTAATGCAATGAAAAATTGGTTTAATATATTGCTAACAAAATATTTAATGATTAGTAAACATCAAACATGGCCAAAGTATTTCACAATTTGTATGCTAGAATTAAGAGAAAATACATAATGAATGAAGTATCTAGCTCAATAATCTAAATAATTATTATAATCCAAAGGAATCCATGAAGAAGTATATAATGAACATAAAGGGACAAAGAATTTTGTCAAATTTCCCTGCAATGTTCTCACATGAAACTAAATAGAAGTTATTATTGCCTTGGCAGTATTCATAAAAATAACACAATTCTGGATCAAATCTTGACAAAATGATTATAATGTTCCCTTAGAAGACCAAACTCCTATTTGGGGCAATATTCTCTTTTCTTATTTCCCATGAGATATTGGTTTCCTCTCCTTTCTCCTGTATCTATAGCAGTGTTTTCAACCTATTTTATGTCATGGCACACTTGAACCTATAGTTAAACATCCTCACACTTAAATTATGTTGATCAAAGAAAAGAATAAAAAAAAAGAACATATTTACTTGAATTTGAACTTCTTTTGAAAATGATTTAATTAATTATCTTTAAAAATGTTCATAGCACACCAGTGTGCCATGACACACCAGTTGAAAATCACTGATCTAGAGGCCTCCTATCAGTCTTCTTTATCAGGTTTTCTTCTTTGGGTTTAAATATTGAAGTTCACCAAGTACATGCACTAGGCATTTTCAAGACATTATTCAGTTCTTACAAAGTATTCTATAAGTCACGGTTCAAGATTTTTCCAAAAGGTTTGCTTTGCATTCTTCATCTAAACCTCTTGTTTATACCAGCACTATATTCTTTCTGTTCAACATCTCCATAAGAGTACACGTGGGTCACAGAGGCCTCTTAAGCCAGAGTCCAGAATTTAATTCACCTATTTCCAAAACAGGTACTTGTTTATGGTTCATTGTCTCCATTCAGCTTAATATAATTCTATTCAGTTTCACAAAAGGTCCTGAGTCACCCTTGACTCCTCCTCCCACACCTTCAACTGTCTTTGAAAATTCATCAAAGCTTTTGTTTTCACCTCCTGAAACCAAATGTTTTTTATCAATGCAATTCTCTAAATTTCTTCCTAAAACAACTGGATCAAGTCTATCTTGTACCCGCACTCTGTGACAACTTTCTGATGGACTTGATGCCATCAGGTTTCTTTCTTTTGTCTTTTTGTTTGTTTGTTTGCATTTTTTGGTGGCGTCCGGGTTTGAACTTGCCACATCCGGTATATGTGGCCAGAGCCCTACTCCTTTGAGCCACAGGTGCCACTCACCATCAAATTTCTTTTTCTTCAAGATAACTTTCTATGCCACAACCCACAGTGATAGCAATTTCCTTTAAAATATCTTCATATTCATTTTAGGAGAAATACCAAAACTCATTTTGTTGCAGTGCTGATGAATTGAAACCAACAGATTCTCACCAAAAATGGTAGGGGAAGTTTTATTTTAGCACGCAGAGCCAAGCAGATTAGAATCCAAAATGGCTGTGCTCCCCATCGGCTCTATCTTTGTCCTTTTATTGGACTCACAAGTAGACAAAAAAAGGAATTATCATATTATTTCTCATTGATGTCAAACTCATGTGTACGGTTAACAGAAGCAGAAGCAAGAAGTAAGAGTTAATTTCAAGGACCTAGGAAGCTACGTTTTACAAATTTTTAAGGACTGGTGTACCACGGGGAGGAACTTGTAAGAGTGTCCTTGGGCTTTTCTGATAAGTCTTTTTTTTTTTAGGTTTGATTTTTTTTCCAGGTATCCTCCTTGATTTCGACTTGGTATGTATGATTCTATGCAGTCATCTCTCACTCCCTAGTGTAATGTCACTCTCCATTATTTTGTATTATACTACATGTCCATGAGTGGCCTTGAATCAGTGCTTTGAATAACTCATGTTCCTTTGTGTCACATGGCCATTGTATTTACTCTTTGCTTTGCCCTAAGTATTTGCCCTTTCTTTTTTTTATCTTTGCATATGTCTTTGCATCATTTCGTATGGATTTTGATTACATATGTAAGCTTAAATATCATTATATTGCCAAGACTGCCATGATTATGAGTTCTAGATTTTGTCTGCTGCCTATATATCCCTATAATATTATATAGTTTCTTCATGCTACTTTTTAGGGTTTGTAATTATACGTTCATTTATTTGATTAAAAACTGTCTTTTTCAAAAAATAAAAAAAATTAAAAAACTTTCTTTTTCAGAAGACTACATAAGATTCCCTTATTAAATGAAAATGCCTGTTTTGCTTATCATTTCATCTCCACCCCCTACCATGGGATATGAAATGCCAAATAAGTAGTTAGTTTTACAGTGATGTGAGTGAATGAATATCAAAGACATTTGTGGGGGAAAAAGACTATTGAAATAAATGTTATGTATGTCACACTAAAAATTATATTCTTAACACAATAATGGGCAAATGGAATAGATATAAAGAAAATGATTTAAGAGGTAATAAGAAAGAAGATTAAAATAATAAAGAAAGTTATATTCAATAGTTTTGAAACATCTATCAAACAATTTTTAAAATAAAATGGTGTGGATTCTTAGCTCACGAACAAGTGAAAATGAACTTCTGAGGACACAGAAATTTTTTAAAAATCTATTAGATCTTTAATTTTGAGAAATTTTTGGACATTAAGACCTCCATATTGCTTATTTCTTTCTTGCTTCTCCTTCTGGTATTTCCATTATAGATATATTGCACATATTGTAGTTGCCCCAGAATTCTTGGATATCATGCTATTTTTTTCCAGTCTTTTTTTCTTTGCATTTTAGTTTTTAGAAGTTTTTTATCTGTATACCGTTAAGCTTAGAATATTTTTCTTAGTCCAGTACAGTCAACTAAAGAGCCCATAAATGCACTCTTCATTTGTCAACATTGGTTTTGATCTCTAGAATTTCTTTTTGATTCTTTTTTTTAAAACTGTAATCTCTTTGCTTATATTATCTATACGTTCTTGTATATTGTCTACTTTTTTATTAGAATCCTTAACATAAAAATAACTAATTAATCATAGTTTTTGAAAATTTTGGGTTTGATAATCCCAGCACTATCGCTCTACTTGTACATAGATTACTCTGGTTTAGAGGTTTGCTCAGTCTCTGCAAAGTGTATTGTTTTCCTTTCAGGATGACTTGTCACTTTGTGTTGAGATCCAATGGTGATGAATTAAACACCTGTAATTCATTATTAAATTCTTTAATTCATTATTAAAGAATAAACAGGTCTTTAGTGATAGTGGTAAGATGGAGGAAAGGGGAAGAGTTATGTAGTCCTGTGATTAGGTCTCAGTCTTTTGGTGAGCCCGTATCCCTGGACTGTGAATTTCCTCAGTGCTTCCATGTTCCGTCCCTAACTGTAGGAGGGACAGGATGTCTAGAGCAAGCTAAACTTGGATATTTCTCTTATTGCAATTAAGCTCTGATAAAAATCACAGCTCATCAGACTTTTATAAAATAGTTCTTCCTGAGGGCAGGTCTTAATAAGAAGAAAGAAAGCTCAAACTGCATATTTCAAAATAATTACTTGCCAAGAGTAAGCAGGGATTTTTCTCTGGCACTCACTAAGAGAATCTTGTAGGGTTTCTGGAGGTACAACTCACAAAACTGCGTGGGGTCTCCCTATGACTAGAACTTCTGGATCTTTTATATTTTAATTATTCTGTACTGAGCCTCCAGCAATTTGTCAATGACCATTCAGGCTTTCCTCTCCTGGCACTGATTTCTATAGAAGCTTCAGCTTGTGAGTTTCTACTCTGATAAATTGTGATTATCTGTATTTGCCTGTCTTTCCCATTTGGTAGTAGCGGTTTGTCCTGTGACTTCACTTCTATGATGGATCTGGAAAGAGTTGGGGATTTTTCAGTGTGTTTTACTTCTTGTTTTTAGAGCAGAGTGGTGATGTCTAAGCTCCTTAAATGTTTGCCAGATCAGAATCTGGAAGGCATTACTTGCTTACTCACATTCCTAATTTTTTATTTCCACTCAAAGAAAACCAATGAAATTTATTTGTTTAGTAATGGGAAAAATACAAAAAAAAAAAAAAAGATAAACCTCAATGTTGTCATGATGGAAACAGAGGCTTTCTTTCTTTTTTTTTTTTTTTTTTGTTGGGGATTCATGGAGGGTACAAGAAAACAAGTTACACTGATTGCATTTGTTGGGTAATCAGATTCCTAATTTATCAAGACAAAATTTTAATACCTAATTCACATAGAAGGATTTAAGATTAAATTATATAACATCTATCCATAGTGTCAGGTACATTTCTCTTAAATGTTAATAGTTTTGTAAACATTATTATTCTTACATAACAAAATAATATATAGAAATTTAAACCACATGAAATTTTAAATTATGGGTATTTAAAAATAACACATCTAATATGTAATGAACATACAGAGAAATTATAACATATATAACCTAAATTTCATATTTTTAAATAATAAAGTGCTAACTTTACCAAAATAGCAAAAAAAAAACCTTCCTAAAAGATAAATTGGTAAAAACATTAACTGCATATTATGAGAAGAAATTTAACATATATGACATTGAGAGCTATTTGATCTAATAATTAAAAATTCATAAAAAAAAGCAAGTGACACATTTTCTTTTCTTTTCTTTTTTTTATTGTTGGGGATTCATTGAGGGTACAAGAAACCATGTTACACTGGTTGCATTTGTTGGGTAAAGTCCCTCTTACAATAGTGTTTTGCCCCCAAAAGGTGTGGCACACACCAAGACCCCCCCCTTGCTCCTTCCCTCTCTCT
>CAUYON010031813.1:0-10419 GCA_963573935.1 Arctocebus calabarensis
ATGTGATTTTTGGTCTTCTGGGTATATATCTAGTAAAGGAATTATAGGATCAAATGGCAGGTCAATTTTTAGATCTCTAAGTATTCTCCAAACATCCTTCCAAAAGCAGCATATTAGTGTGCATTCCCCCCAGCAGTGTAGAAGTGTTCCATTTTCTCCACATCTATGCCAACATCTCTGGTTTTGGGATTTTGTTATGTGGGCTAATCTTACTGGAGTTAGGTGATATCTCAAAGTAGTTGTGATTTGCATTTCTCTGATGATTAAGGATGGTGAGCATTTTTTCATGTGTCTGTAGGCTGTGCGCCTGTCTTCTTTAGAGAAGTCTCTCTTCAAGTCTTTTGCCTATCCTGAGATGGGATCACTTGTTCTTTTCTTGCTAATACATTTGAGTTCTCTGTGTATTCTGGTTATTAAACCTTTGTCAGAGGCATAACCTGCAAATATATTCTCCCATTCTAAGTGTTGTCTGCTTGCTAAACTTACTATGTTCTTGGCTGTACAAAAGCATTTTAGTTTGATCAGGTCCCAGTAGTGTATCTTTGATACTGCTTCAATTGCCTGGGCATTCCTCCTCATAAAATATTCACCCAAGCCGATTCCTTCAGAGTTTTCCCTGTACTTTCTTCTAGAATTTTTATAGTTTCATGCCTTAAGTTTAAGTCTTTAATCCAGTAAGAGTCTATCTTAGTTAGTGGCATCTTTGTCTTTTTTGACTTTAGTTGCTTTAAATCCACATGTACCTGAAAATAAGATTGCAACTTCTCTTTTCTTCTGAATTCCGTTTGCCTGAAAAATTGTCTTCCAACCCTTAACTCAGAGTTTTAATTTGTCTTTTGAAGCTAGGTGTGTTTCCTGCAGACAGCAAATGGATGACTGGTGTTCTTTAATCCATTCAGCCAATCTATGCCTCTTTAGTGGAGAATTCATGCCATTAACATTTATTGAGATAATTGATAAGTGTGGTAGTGTTCTATTCATCTTATTTGTGAGAGTCCATTGCTTAGTTTTATCTTTTGCATCAGTGTGGAAGTTAGGTTCTGACCTTTAATTTCTGAGTTCTTATTTTGCTGTTGATCCATTGTGATGGTCAGTGTGTAGAACAGGATGGAGTATTTCCTATAGAGCTGGATTTGTTGTGGTGAATTTCCTCCATGTTTGTACATCAGTAAATGATTTGATTTCTTTGTCAATTTTAAAACTTAACTTCGCAGGATATAGAATTCTGGGCTGGAGATTGTTCTGTTTAAGTAGGTTAAAGGTGGATGACCATTGTCTTCTTGGTTGGAAAGTTTCATTGGAAAAATCTGCAGTCACCCTGATAGATTTGCCCCTGCAGGTCAACTAGTGCTTACTCCTGGCAGCTTGAAGAATCTTTTCCTTTGTCTTGACTTTGGACAGGTTCATCACTATGTGTCTTGGAGGAGCTCGGTTAGAGTTGAGGCGACCTGGGGTCTGATATCCCTCAGAAAAGAGAGTGTCAGAATCTTTGTTGATATTTGGGAAATTTTCATTTATAATATTCTCTAGTATGGCTTCCATTTCCCTGGGGCATTCTTCTCCTTCTGGGATACCTATAACTCATATGTTTGAATGCTTCATAGAGTTCCATAATTCTGTCAACAAACATTCTGCTTTTTCTCTCTTATTTTCTGCCTCTTTAACTATCTGAGTTATCTCAAGAGCTTTGTCCTCTATCTCTGAGATTCTTTCTTCTGCATGGTCTAATCTGTTGTTGATACCTTCTACTGCATCTTTAAGTTCTCGAATTGACTGCTTCAGTTCCCTCATCTCTGTCCAGTGGGAGCTGGGTAGAGTGAGTAGTACTGATCAGTAATCTTATCTACCACAGAGACAATAATAAAAGTGCATTTAAAAATTACGTATTAGTAAAAGTATATTTCTAGGTGATTCTAGAGGAGAAGCAAAAATTACAATGAAGGTGCTGACTTTCTAAATTGGCATATATGCATTTTTGTCTCACAGAGAAATAGTGGTTTTCTTTTTTAAAAAAACAATTTTCCTATATATTAAACTTCTATTACATCTACTTTTGTCAATTTTATGTTAGCTAAGGGTTCATCTGATTTACAAACTGCCTTCCTTATATTTTTAAAGGCGAGATAGTAGGAATGTGATTTGGCACTATTTTCTCTTTTCAAATCTCAGGCTCAGTGTTGAATTAATAATTATTCTGTTTAGGCTTCATTGTTATTAGTCTATCCAAGGTCATTTTATTCTTTAGAATATTTAGGGTTTACTTTATTTTTATTACTCATAATTTAATCTTATTACATTGCTTTTCTTTGTTTTTGATAATGATTCTGAATATTTCAATTTGTATCTTTCAGTTTATATGTGTTCTTCCAAATTTTATATTGATAGCTTTATGCTACTTTATTTGGAAATTAAATAAATTGTGTAGTGTTATAAATTTTACTTCTTCTTTTCTTTTGAATGCAGCACTTCTCTGATAATATCCATTCATGTCATTATGCATACCTGTATCCACTGCTTCCCATTACTATTTACTGTTTGGGAATTTATAGCCAATGCATTTTATCCCTTCATTCTCCCAACAATATAGGCTGAATTTGACTGCTCAGGCTGCCATAACAAAATATTGCAGACTATGCAGCGTAAACAACAGAAATTTATTTTGTCCCAGTTCTGGAGGCTGGAAGTTCATTTTTAGATGATAGCCAATTCAGCTGCTGGGAGGCATTGCTTCCTGATTTGTAGATGCCACCTTCTAACAATTTCTTCACATGTCCTTTCCTCTATGAGTACATGGAAAGAGAGAGAGAAGAAATCTTACCTCCCTTTCCTCCTAAAAGTTTTATCTCCAAATACAGCCACACTGAGAGTTAGGGCTTCAAGATATGAATTTTGAAGGGACACAGACAATCTGTAAGATGTATCTATATGAAAATCGTTTTAGGATTACCATGTCCATTACAACAGTCCAGATTGTGCTGAGGAATAAGCAACCTCAGGATTTCAGTGGCTTAATATAACAAAGTTTATTTTTTATTCATGTTGGAGATCCAACGTAGGTCTTAACACAAGTGACATGGTCATTGTAGACACCCAAGGATCTGGATTGATAAAGACTTCATTTGGACATTTTGCTTCACTGCCACTGCAGCAGTAGCAAGGGAGCAATCATCTGCTCATATTTTGGCCAAATCAAATCACCAGACCATACCAATTTTCAAAGGTGCAAGAGAAAAGTTGTTCAATCTTACCAGGTGCCTGGAAGGTTAAGAGGTAGAAATATTTGATGACTAGGTTTGACTTCCATACTATATGTCCAAAAGTGAAATTTCTAGATGTTAGAGTGAATATCATTTTCTTAATCTGCCTTATTGATTGCCAGACTGTACTCCCTAATGGCTGTACTACTCTACTTTCCCACGGGCATGGTACAAGAAGTCCATATTCTTACTGATGCTTAGCATTACTTAGCCTTCTAATTTGTCAGGCTATGGATACAAAACAATATCTCATGTGGCTGAACTTTCATTTACCTTCTTAGCAATTATTTTAAATGAGACTTCATATTATTAATTGTGGATTATTTTTGTTAAACTGCATATAATATCCATTGTTGATTTTTCTTTTGTTTATTCTGTCATCTTATAAATTTGTAAGAGTTCTTTTTATAACTCATATATTGATCTCTTGGTGATTTTAAACAATTACAAATTATTTCTCCCATTCTGTCCCTTATTAAGTTTATTAACTTCCTTGAACAGAAGAAATTCTTAATTGTTATGCAATTTATACATTGTTTCTTATGGTTTGTACATGTGAAGTTATGCTTAAGAATTACTTCCTTATAGTTTACAATAATATTCTTTCTTTTTTTTTCTTCCATGAAAAATATAGATTTGTTTTCTACATTTAGGTCTTTAATCTACCTGGAAGCTACTTTTAAATGTAGTGATATACAGGGGAAAGTTTTGCTTTCTTTTGATGATATGAGAATTTCCCAAGTAATCTATCCTTTCCATGTTGATTTGATGGTGCCATTCTCACTGCATATTAAATTTCCATATCTACATGGGTCTGCCTTTTACTTTTCCATTTCTTTTATTGGCCTTTTTTAAAAAATTTTTTTACCAACATCACATTGTTCTTAAAAAACATGTTTGTGGTGTATCTTAATATCCAGTAGAAAAAACATCATTCCTCTTTTCTTTCATCTTTAATTAAAATAGACTTAGTAATTGGTGGATATTTATTTAGTCATGACGACGTTAGAGGAGATTTATTAGTTTGCTTTAAATGTAAAAATAAATAGTTGATAGATATTGCACTGAATTTTTAGATTAATTTAAGTATAATTGAAATTTTTTACACTATTAAGTTGTCTTATTAAAGGGTAATCACTGTCACTCCAATGACTTCAAATGTACAATATATGCTTTATTACGTATTTAAAATGTTCTCCATATAAGTATTGTGAACTCAGTTTTTTTAAAAGAATAGCAACTAGAGGGAACTTTCTTACTATATTGAATAATTTCTGATTTCTA
The DNA here is from genome assembly GCA_963573935.1 of Arctocebus calabarensis. Lineage (NCBI taxonomy): Eukaryota > Metazoa > Chordata > Mammalia > Primates > Lorisidae > Arctocebus > Arctocebus calabarensis. The sequence continues at coordinate 4,542 of CAUYON010031813.1, forward strand.
AGGTTTATGATATATAATACTTCTAGAAATAATGACTATTCTATAAGTAATTACAATTCTATTTCCTCAGTTTAAATATTACCAGTCTTCTCTCTCTTTTTCTTTCATTACACTGTTGGCCATGTTTTCCAGGACCATGCTAAGCCCTAATGGTCAGAGTAGATGTACTGATTTCATTCCTAACCTTAAAGGGATTGGTTAAGGTCTTCCTTAAAGGGATTGGTTTAAGGTCTTCTGATAGGGGTAGTGTGTGCTGCACCTTTTTGGCACATGATCTCTGTGAAGTGAAGATGGTTTCCTTCTAATCCTAGTTTGCTAAGATTTTTAAAGAAGTTTATAAATGGATACTGAACTCCATTGAGAGCTTTCACTGAATCAAATGAAAGAATAACATCATTTACTTCTGCTTTTGGTCTATTAATGTAGTAAATTGTTAATGTATTTTCTCACTTTAATCACGTTACGCTCTTAGTATAAGCCATAGTTGGTCATTATAGATTGTGTATGGGTATGTTTTGGACTCACTTCGCTGAAAGTCAATTTCCTTGCAATGGCTTGCAAGGCTGTCTAGCACTTGCCTGCCCCTGGGCGCCACAGCTCCAATATAGCTATGATTCTATTTCCAGCAGCTTTCCCTGTGCACTCATGTAGTTTCAGGCAGTCTGTCTCCCTTGCTCTTCCTCCAAACTGCCCAGGCACACTCCCAATTCAATCCCTTTGTACTTGTAATTATTTTCTCGCTACAAAGAACTTTCTCTAGATATGCAAATGGTTTATATCCTGACCAACTTCTAGTCTTTACACAATTTTCCATCTTCTCAGTGAGGCTTACCCTGGCATTGCTATCTAAAATTACAATCTGCCCACTCCAAAATTCTCCCCCTTATTCTTTTCTATATTTTCTTTTGTTCTTTATTTTTGATGCTTGGATATTTTCATTGTTACTGACTGAGGAGAGGATTCCCCTCTCAGAGATAGCCAAATAGTTAGAGAAAGCAAAAGGCTCTCCAGGGAACAAATCTTCATACAAAAACTAACCAAACCAGAGCTCATACCCCTAACCACCTCCTTCAAGAAGTGCTCACATACCAAAGCCAATATTTCTCCCTCATCAACCCAGGGCCAGGTGCCAGTCAGCTAGGATAGGACCTGTGGCCCCAAAGTCCACCTAATTATTCAAACTGTCCAGTCCAAGGCTGTTTACCCTATCCTCCCTTGCCTTTCCCATAGAAATGCCAATAAAGATTGTGGCCTATACCTTCCCCTCAGTCCTTCTGATTTTTGCTCTCCTTTGTGTTTCTGCATGTGTCTCAGCAAGGAGAATTATATCTATTTTATCTAGGATCTGTGAGTTTGAACTTCTTCCTCATGAAAATCATGTGTCTGAGTGTTTCACCATCCCTAATTAGAATAAATCTCTAGTACAAATTTTAAATCATTTACTCTTATCACTTCATACATTACATATTATATAGTTTAGGTATTTATATTGTTTATTGCAATATATTTAGAATGCAAGTTCCATAAAACAGGAACTTATTTTGGTGAGTTTTTAAAAAAAATTTTATCTCCATTATTCATATAGTCCCTACAAAATACTGAGCTCTCAATAATCATTTATAAAATGAGTGAATGAAATGTTAATGAGTAAAATGAATCTAATATTTTCCATTCAAGTATTAATTACAAAATTAAGTAAGGAAAGTAAAAGTAAATCAGTGTTGACATTTTGATATTTTTAGCCACTTGATTTCTGCATTTTAATTTACAGGTGACTAAATATTTTCCATTTGATGGAATGTTTGTTGAGCAGCTGCTAATTCTGTATCAGACACTGTGCCAGGTCCTGGGGAGGCAAGGATGACAAAAATAAACACTACTTATTCTTATCCTTAGATTTTTTTTAGTCTTCAATTTTTGATCTCTTGTTTGTTATATTACAGGAAATTTCCCTTGTTTTAAAAATAAGGTTTCAGGGGGTGGAGGCAAGATTGCCAACTGGAGCCAGCTTTCCACAGAGGCTCCCGTCCAGGAGAGGTAAAGGACAGAAGTTTAGCAAGTAAGCTGATGGTTTGGAGCTGAGCCAAGAAAGAAACTTGAAGAATGCACATCAATCCTGCTGAGGCAAGCTATGACTCCAAAGAAACAAACAATAGGTACAAAATCCATCGGCAAGCAGATGGGAGTCCCCTCCCCCATGAGAATGGCTTGCAGTATACTTTCTACAAACAAGAGAGCAGAATTCTGATATTCTCCTATTTTAGCCCATGGGAGAGACCCTTATAAAACCAGAACACCTTCCCCAGAGAGGACCTATTAACACTAATGGCACTCTCCTGCCAGGCATAAAACTGTATAAATGCTCTACCTGCATTTTTGAACTCCCAGACTCCCTTCCACTCTCACCCTGAGGTCTGGAAGCCTGTCCAACATGGAGTCCATATTCCAGGCAGTTTTCTTGAGAGGTGTGGACAAGGCATGGGCTGTTGCAGGTCTATGCTGATTTTGTGACATGGGGGTAAAGAGAGGACTGTGGACTGAGAGGGAAAGGGAGAAGTGGTACCCTGTAGCACAGAGCAGCAGTGGCAATGGCTTCACTCCTGGGGATATTTTGGAGAGACACTACACAGGCCTCATGAGTAAAGGGTATGCCTGATGAGGTATCTGCCTGAGCGAGGGTGAAGAGGGACAGACATTAGAATATTCCTAGGATGGGACTGAGTCAGAGGGACTGCTTTAGTGAGCCTAAGAAGCACCTCACCCCTAGGGGATCATAGCTGAGACAAAAGTAGGTGGGGAAACTGCACCAGTCCAGGGAGAGGCAAGAATTGAGAGCTGAATGTGAGCTTTAACTGCACCTGCCCCAACACAGAGCAGCTGAGACAGTGACGCCAGCTCCATGAGAATTGTCACAACAGCAACAATACAGGGTGGGACTGAGCTGCAGTTACTGTGAACTAAAACAAAACCTGGCCCACAGGTGAATATAGCTGGGACAGAATCACTAATTCTGCCAGAATATAAGTGGCAGCAACATCAGTCTGGGGTGGGGCTGGAACTGAATGAACCACCCTACCTTCCATTAAGCACCTGAGGTTGTCAGGTTTCAGCTTCCCTTGCTGGCTGGTGGCAGAGTGTGGTGGTCTGGCTGAGGAAACATAGATCTCCCTGTGACTCAGGCAGGTGCAAACCCCTGGAGCATCTGCTATTTGGAGAGAACTGGGTCATAGCCCTGAGGGGTTATCAGTGACTGGGTGTGGGGAAGGAGGCATCAACCTTCCCAGACTAATTCATTTGCTGGGTGGATCCTACTAACTCCATAGAGCACCTGGGCGAGTTATATTCCAGTTGCCAATAGACTCCTCAATTGAACTGTCCCACTTGAGATGGGGGGCTCACTGTGACAATTGATTTGAAACTCTTGACCTGGGCCAATCACCTGAGGACTATCCAAAGTGATACCCTGGGTGTGTGCTTGTGGAAAGGTTTGATTATCCTTTTCCAGTTGTTGCCCATGGAGGGCAAAGTGACTTACTTTCTGATAATTCACTGCACCCGAGACTTCAACCCAGAGTTACTGATTCACTAGAAGTGGACAGAGACCAGCTGAAAACAAGACAGAGCCACTTAACCCCTCCTCAGATAGCAAGTTCCTAGTGTTTCAGGCTGTAACACTGTACAGGTCCTTTGCAAAGCTCTAGGGGAAAAGATACAGACACCATTCCCAGATCTTAGGCAAAAAGCTGGTTAATCCCTACTACAGGAGCCCCCAACCCAACTTCAACTTATCTGCTCATCTATCCAATGGTGTAAAATAATCATGGGGCAGAATCAGTGGAAAATGTCTGGCAACATGAATAATAAGAGTAGATCAACTCCACCAAGGAAAGACATGGCAGAAACACCAGAAGATCTCATTCGTAAACCAATGGCTGAGATGTCAGAAATTGAATTCAGAATTTGGATCGCAAATAAGATTAAGAGAATGGAGGTAATGTTGGAATTGGAAATTCAAAGAGCATTTCAAAAGTTGTCTTAAGAATTCAATGAATCCAGGCAGTGCCTATGGCTCAGTGGGCAGGGCGTCGACCCCATATACTGAAGGTGGCAGGTTCAAACTTGGCCCTGGACAAACGTCACCAAAAATTCACTGGGTGCTGTGGTGGACACCTGTAGTCTCAGCTACTCAAGAGGCTGAGGCAAGGGAATTGCCTAAGTCCAGGAATTGGAGGTTGCTGTGAGCTGTGTGATGCCATGGCACTCTACCATGGGTGATAAAGTAAAACTCTATCTCTACAAAAAAATAAAAAAAAAAAAAAGAATTCAATGAATTCAAAGACAAAATCACCAAAGATTTTTACACTTTGAGACAAGAACTTGCAGCCCTCAAAGATCCGAGAAATACAGTAGAATCCCTCAATAACAGAATGTAGCAGGCAGAAGAAAGGATTTCTGACATTGAAGACAAAGCTTTGAATGCTCCCAAATGCTCAAAGAGGAAGAGAAATGGAGAGCAAAAATGGATCATTGCCTCAAAGAGCTCTGGGATAATTCAAAGAAAACTAATATTTGCCTTGTAGCAATTCAAGAGGGCAACAAGGTGGTTTTGAAAGGCCCAGATGCTCTACTCCATGAAATAATCAAAGAGAATTTCCCAGACATGCCAAGAGATTCTGAAATTTATATAACAGTTTCAGAACCCCAGCATGACTCAAACTGAATTAGACATCACCCAGACACATTAAAGTTTACTTTACCAACGTTAATATGAAGGAGAAAAATTCTACAAGCAGCCAGACATAAGAAAATCATAACCTACAAAGGGAAGAATATTAGAATGACTGAAGATCTCTCTGCTGAAACTTTCAAACTAGAAGAAGATGGTGATCAACTTTTAATCTCCTAAAACAAAATAATTTTCAACTCAGGATCCTGTTTCTAGCTAAACTGAATTTCATTTATGATGGAGAAATTAAGTACTTTAATGTCATACACATGTTGAAGAAATTTGCCATAACTAAACCAGTTCTCCAGGATTTACTGAGACACATTCACCACAATGACCAGCACAATGCTCTACCACCAAAGTAAACCCACTCAGAAACTTTTGATCAAATTCCAACTTCCACAGTGACAAAAGGGTTAAAAATGTCCACTGTACTTTCTAAAAACTCAACACTTAAAATACTACCATGCTTATTTATTCTCTCAATTAATGTGAATGGCTTAAATTGTCCTTAACAGAGACATAGGTTGGCTGACTGTATATAAAACACAGGCCAAATATCTGTGGCATACAAAATCTCATCTTAGTTTAAAACATAAATATAGACTGAGAGTGAAGGATGGACATCTATAATTCAGGCAGATGGGAATCATAAAAAAGAAAGTGTTGCAATTTTATTCCCAGATACAGTAGGCTTTAAATCAACAAAAGTAAGAAAAACAAAGGTGGTCACTTCAAATTTGTTAAGTGCTGGGAACCTGTCTGACATAGTTATTAGGAAAACCTGGGAGTAAACAGACATGGGATGGGAAATAAAAGACACGAAATAGCAGGATTAGAAGGACCTTTCCTCAGGAGGAAAGGGCAATATCAGCTTTATTTCACAGCTTTTATATATAGTAGCTTGAAGGTATGATCTTGTCATAATTGCATAACTTGATTAAAAGCAGCCTAAGAGCAAAATAGCATTCTTAGCAGTCCGTGCTGACCAAAAGGACATACACCATTCTAATCTGGTGCAGGATGCAGCCATAACAGGAAACCACTGGGGCCTGGATGCATTTAGTTCTTGACTCAAATAAAGTTCCTCAAAACTGGGGGTCCCTGCCTCCCAGGAGGTTGGCTCTCAACAGCTCACCCTCATTTTCTTTT
>CAUYON010031814.1:0-19191 GCA_963573935.1 Arctocebus calabarensis
CATCACAGCTCACAGCAACCTCCAATTCCTGGGCTCAAGCGAGTCTCTTGCCTCTGCCTCCCAAGTAGCTGGGACTACAGGCACCCGCCACAACGCCCGGCCATTTTTTGGTTGCAGCCGTCATTGTTGTTTGGCAGGCCCTGGGGCTGGATTCGAACCCGCCAGCTCAGATATACATGGCTGGCGCCTTAGCCCGTTGAGCCACAGGCACCGAGCCTTTTTGTTTGTTTTTGTTTTTTGCAGTTTTGGCCAGGGCCAGGCTCTAACCCACCATCCCCATATATGGGGCCGGTGCCCTACTCCTTGAGCAACAGGCACCACCCAAGACCCTGTCTGTTAAAAAGAATAATAAAATAGGCTCAGTGCCTGTAGCTAAGTGGCTAGAGCACCAGCCACATACACCTAAGCTGATGGGTTTGAACCCGGCCCGGGCCTGCCAAACAATGACAACGACAACAAAAAAATAGCTGGGCACTGTGGTAGGTGCCTGTAGTCCCAGCTACCCAGGAGACTGAGGCAACAGGATCTCTTGAGACCAAAAGTTTGAGGTTGCTGTGAGCTGTGATGACACAACAGCATTTTACACAAGGCAACAGAGACTGTATCAAAAAAAAAAAATAATAATAAAGAAAGGGATTTTAGTCCTCACTGTAACCCTATAACCCTAACCCTTCTAATAGAAGGATAATGGAACCCCAAAAGGCTGGGAGGGAACAGAGGGGCCATGTGGACAAAGGTTTTTGTATTTCAAACCTAGCGCCTCTCCTCTAGCAAGGTTCCTCCTACTGCCTGACCAGTTCCTCCTCTTACTGTCTCTACTTCTGACAACAATACCATCCTTCCAGGCTCATCAGTCTAATCCTACAGATTCTAGCATTCTATCTTGCCCTTTTTCTCTGCTGTTTACCCTTTTTGCCAAACCAAAGCCAACAGCCTGATTCAGGACCTTATTCTACCCTAATTGCCACAATAGACTCTTAACTGGCTTAGCAAATCTAGTCTCTACTTTCTCCAACCATTCTACATGGACTCCCCCACAGGTAAGAGCCTATGTAAAGAACCTCTCTGATGGTGTACATCCAAGTCAAAGCCTCTGAATGGCTTCCCGGGCCGAACAGCCTCCCCTACTTATTCCACATCGCCTCCCTGTTCTTCCCTTGTAAACTTGTCCCAGTACAAGTGGCTGGGTCACACACATTCCCCCTCACCCCCTGGATTCCCTGCATAGTCCTAACTCTACACCTTTGCTCACAAATTTTGTGTCCTAGAAAGCCCTCCAGCATACATTCTGCTGAAAAAATCCTACTATTCCACCCCAAACATGCATGCATCTCTCTTACACCATCTGCCATGCACTACTCAGTGTAGAGTGCCTTGGATATGTGTCCTCCTTTCTACCATACATACATCTTCAGGACACAGACTGTATCTCAACAATTCCTTGATGCCCTATGAGGGGTGCCTTTCCTGTATCAAGTCCTCAAATATTTGTAAAATGTAAAACAATTTATCAAAGAGGAAGTGGCAGGGCTGGGGAGTTTCTAAATGCATGGCCAAATGACTCTGAAAAGCTTTTGGGTTAGAGATGGGCTGTTGGAATTACTCCTGAGAAGGCTGGCTAACTTTGCCATTCTTGCCTGACTACTCCCCAGTTCTATCCAACCTCCCCTGCTTCTGTGCTTTCAGGTCCTGCTCCACACCAGGGGCCATCGTCAATGTCACCTTGTCCGTCAGGGCTCTCGGTCAGTCACATTACCCTTCTCCAGCATGCATTGCATTCCTCACTCTGTAGGAGTGAAGACAAAGGCTGAGGAGAAAAGCCGCAGAGGTCCAATTACTAAAGGCCACATACTCTGCATGCCCGACCCCAGATTTCTGTCCTGCCAGCTCACTTACCTTTCCTATATGCGTTCTCTTGTTCAATGTGCTACAAAGGCTCCCCAGACTTTTAGGACAAAAGTTTAACCTTTTTGGCATGGCATTCAAGGACCCTTAGGATTTGGGGCCTATCTCCCTTGTCCAGCCTCCCATCCTGCCACTCTCAACCTCACATTCTCCATTCCCCTCTTACTGGACTACTTCTGGTCCACCAAATATTCCAGACCCCAGTGCCTCATGACTTTATGCATGTGGTTCTCTCTGCCCACTCACTACTGCCTCCGTTTACCTGGAAAACTCCTGCTCATCCTTTAGAATCAATCCAAGGGGTAGATGCCCTGTGAAGTCTTTCCTAACTCCCCCACAAAGACTTAACATTCTTCCTAGGTTTCCTGAACTTCTAATACAGTACCCTATTCTTAGAAAGTCATGACTTTGGCCAGGCAAGGTGGCTCACGCCTGTAACCCCAGCAATCTGGGAGGCTGAGGCAGGAGGATTACTTGCGCTCAGGAGTTCGAGACTAGCCTGAGCTAGATAGAGTCCCTATCTCTAAAAAATTTCCTGGCATTGTGGCAGGTGCCTGTAGCTCCAGCTACTCAGCAGGCTGAGGCAAGAGAATCATTTGTGCCCTGGAGTTTGAGGTTGCTGTGAGCTGTGACATCACTGCACACCATAGCCCTGGGTGACTGAGTGAGACTCTGTCTCAAAAAAATAAAAAAAAAGTCATGATTTAGTTTTGAGGAATGAACAAGGTTCCCTTTGAAAGAAATTGCACCGTCTATCAACTATAACCTGAGACTCTTAAAAAACAACTATGGCTAGCTGGGCATTGTGGCGGGCAGCTGTCTGTAATCCCAGCTACTTGGGAAGCTGAGGCAGGAGAATCGCCTAAGCCCAGGAGTTGGAGGTTGCTGTGAGCTGTGTGACACCATGGCACTCTACCAAGGGCAATAAAGTGAGACTCTGTCTCTACAAAAAAAAAAAAAACTATGGCAAGTACCAATACTAGTTAACATTTATATAGTGCTTGCTATATACCAAGTGATTTTTTTTTCTTTTCTTTCTTTCTTTTTCTTTTCTTTTTTTTTTTTTAAGACAGAGTCTCACTTTGTCGCCCTTGGTAAGGGGCCATGGCATCATAGCTCAAAGCAACCCAAACTCTTGGGCTCAAGCAATTGATTCTCTTGTCTCAGCCTCCCAAGAAGCTGGGACTACAGGCGCTCTCCACGATGCCTGGCTATTTTTAGAGACAAGGTAGGTCTCACTCTGGCTCAGGATGGTCTCCAACCAGTGAGCTCAGGCAATCCACCTGGCTTGGCCTCCCAAGTGCTAAGATTACAGGTGTGAGCTACTGGGCCCAGTCAAGTGATTTTCTTGAATTCTCACTTAATCTTCACTTATTACACAAAGGGATAAATTCTATTATTCTCTCTAACGTAAGACAAGGAAAACAGTTAGTAGGTAAGTCCAGGCCTGATTGGCCACGTCTGTAGTTCAGTGACTGGGGCACCAGTCACATATACTGAAGCTGGCAGATTCGAATCCAGCCCGGGCCTGCCAAACAACAATGACAACTACAACCAAAAAATAGCCGGGCGTTGTGGCAGACGCCTATAGTCCCAGCTACTTGGGAGGATGAAGCAAGAGAATCACTTAAGCCCAAGAATTTGAGGTTGCTGCAAGCTGTGACACCACAGCATTCTATCCAGGGCGACATAGTGAGACTCTGTCTCAAAAATAAATAAATAAATAAATAAATAAATAGGGTGGCACTGTGGCTCAAAAAAGTAATCTGGCCCCATGTGCTGGACATGGCAGGTTCAAACCCAGCCCCAGCCAAAAACCTCAATAAATAAATTGATTAATTAAATTAAATATCAATCTTAATTTAAGCATATATACTTAAAGTGCACATTCTTCTGCAATGCTTAGAATTTTTCAATATTTCATTTATCTGTACAAAATTTCTCTAAAGTAGAATGGGGAAGGTATCATTATTCTCATTTTACAGGGAAGGATGTGACAAATAGAGGTGAAGCCCCAAGGAAATCAGTGATGAAACCGACCCTTGGAGGCCTTGCATCTGTGTTAGTTCTCTGTTTGATGTTCAACTCGTTTAACTAGTTATGATCTCTTTCTACTTCTAAAGAATTTCAGCAAGGAGTCATTATGAAATCTAATAGCATCCAGTTGGTAGATGCAAGGATAATGCTTGGGTGTGTAATGTGCTAATGAATGTCTGACATCTTCTTATGCTTTGCCATGGGTTAATTAGTTGTGAGTACCAAGACAAGGTAAAATTCACTGTGTCCACAATAAAGGTTCAGAGGAAAAGGGGAGTCTTAAAAATCTGAATCTTTAAAGAATAGTAGTAACACTTGTCAAAACTGACCTAAACACAGTTTCTCAAGTGGTTCACCTTATTATAGCAGGCTAGATGTGCACCAGACATCAAAGCTTTCAAAAGACCACCAATGATCTCCTAGTCACCAAAATCGAATGGCTTTTTCTAAACCTGACACTCATTGCTACTTCTACAGCACTTGACAATGCTAATCAACTCCTTTTCTTAACATGCAACCTCTTGGTTTACCTATCTCTCTGACCACGCATGCTTTCTTTTAGGAGATAAGACCTACAACTTAGGAGGTGGCAGCAAGGATGGGATGAAAAGGACAGGTATGAAAGATATGTAAGGCCTATAATTTAAGGATAGATGTGTAAGGAAGGCATAGTTGTACCTGGAGATCAAACCCCTCTTCCTTCTATCATTCTTGTTAGCATTTCCAAATACTTGTAACTGAGGGTATTTGTATATATGCCATCTTTCTTCCTTGGGGTAGGGACCAGATTTCAAGTATCCAAAAGAGCTCTGCAACAGTATCAAGCCTTAGAAGATACTTAATGTTTTAAAAAAAAAAAAAAAAAAAAAGAGAGAGAGATGATAATAAGCGTATAATGTATAAGTGTATAAGTCTCAAATAGTTAAAAAATGATTTTGAGATTTCCTCAACTACAACTACAAAAGAATTATTACCTGTCTTTACAAAGCCTACATTCAAAGAAAACGGTTCCTTTAATGATGCATCTAGGCACACCCTGGGCTCCCTACAAAGATGTGCTAGCATGGGCTAAATTCATGATCATTAACAATCCCAGCTGTCATTTCAGCAAAGATAATGTCATAATAAAGATGAGGAAAAGTAGGCCTTATATTGAGGGTGTAAACTAAAAGTGACCAGAAAAGAGAAAAAAAAAAGCCTGTAATATAATCTGAGATTCTGTCTGGGGATTGTCTTCCTCAAAACAGAGGCTCCATTACAATAAACAGGTTGGAGAACCACCACCAGTCCTTTCCAGAATAGTTACAAGCCTATGTGTCTGTCACGATCCAGTGGGAAGAGAAGAGGAACTCTGTCATCACGGTTATCTAGATTAAATGATCAGTGCGGTCTGGGATAAGGAGCCTAACTAAAGAGAGGAATTCTAAGCATTTTTTTCTTTGATGATATTGAGAAGAATCACGGAGGTCTCTGTTAAGCAGAAAATAAGTAGTAATGGGATCTGTGAGCAGGGCATGGAAGGGAAGATTTGGAGCTGCCCAGGGCAGGCTTACTTCTAGAACTAACTGATTTGCTCTACTACCTTAGACAAGAAGTTCCTCTCCTTTGTGCATCATTTCCTTTTTTTGCAAACAGAGAGTATGGGAGGTAGAAAGGAAGCATCTGTAAAACTGCTGGAAAAGTGAATCTTTTTTTTTTTTTTTTTTTTTTGAGATAGAGCTTCAAGCTGTCACCCTGGATAGAGTGCTGTGGCATCACAGCTCACAGCAACCTCCAATTCCTGGGCTCAAGAGAGGCTCCTGCCTCCGCCTCCCAAGTACCTGGGACTACAAGCGCCCGCCACAATGCCCGGCCATTGTTTGGTTGCAGCCATCATTGTTGTTTGGCAGGTCTGGGCTGGATTCGAACCCGCCAGCTCAGGTGTACATGGCTGGTGCTTTAGCCGCTTGAGCCACAGGCGCCGAGCCGGGAAAGTGAATCTTTAAATTAAGTATATTACAACCACTAAGGTGGGAATTAACATTCCCTCTGTTATTTTGATGTTCTCCAAACAGTTGTACAGATACTAAAGAATCATTGCTACTGAGATAAATGAGTAAAAAGTTGAAAAAGGGAAACGTACTCTAAATAATTTTTTTAAATAAAGTGAAAGGAAAACTATGCTCACCTGATCCCTGCCCAATGACATATATGGTCTCTCCGCATCCCTCGTCCATCCTCTCCCACATCTGCCGAAGTAGGCTGTCATACTGCTCTGATGTAGGGCTCACTAGAACCAGCTAGAAAAGAAACCAACAGCCTTAGGACCACACTTACTAAAATTGCCCCACAGCCAAAGCTGATCAATAGCCTAACCCACAGCACCCTAATCTAAAATAGCCTTGTAACCCCCTCATACCCTTTCCACCTCTCCTTAAATAGCCTTTGAGCCTAAAACCTGATCTGAGCTATATGATATACTAAAATGCACATGTCTCGGCCACAACCCACAATAAAGGGGGTGTGAACAACCAGCTCCTGCTACTTAACAGGAGGGGCAGGATCCAAACTGAGAAGCTAGCACTGAGGGTAGAAACTGAAGGGCAGTGCGTTATACTTTACATGCCAAAGTCTACCTGCAGTTGGCATGTGGAAGCTCAAAGGACAGAGATCTCATGGCACCATGCCCTACTCCCACAGGTCAATGGCTCTTTTGAATAACAAAATCTATTCTGGCTTGGCACCAGTGGCTCAAGTGGCTAAGGTGCCAGCCACATACACCTGAGCTGGCGGGTTCAGATCCAGCCCAGGCCAACCAAACAACAATGATGGCTGCAACCAAAAAGCAGCCAGGTGTTGTGGCAGGCACCTGTGGTCCCAGCTACTTGGGAGGCTGAGGCAAGAGAATAGCTTAAGCCCAGGAGTTGGAAGTTGCTGTAAACGGTGATGCCATAGCACTCTACCCAGGGCAACAGCTTAAGGCTTGGTCTCAAAAAAAAAGAAATAGAAACAGGCTCGGCGCCTGTGGCTCAACGGGCTAAGGCACCAGCCACATACACCTGAGCTGACGAGTTCGAATCCAGCCTGGGCCTGCCAAACAACAAAGACAGCCGCAACCAAAAAATGGCTGGGTGTTGTGGTGGGCGCCTGTAGTCCCAGCTACTTGGGAGGCAGAGGCAAGAGACTCACTTGAGCCCAGGAATTGGAGGTTGCTGTGAGCGGTGATGCCACAGAACTCTATCCAGGGTGACAGCTTGAGGCACTGTCTCAAAAAAATAAATAAATAAATAAAAATAAAAACAAAACGATAGTTTAATAACCATCTCTGATGGTGACAAATAAGTTTTTCTGATTTCCTCTTTCTTTAAGTATTATTAAGGATTCAGGTTTTTTTTTTTACAGTGGTTTGCTGGGGCTGGGTTTGAACTTGCCCCCTCCAGTGTATGGGGCCAGCACCCACTCCTTTGAGCCACAGGCACTGCCCAGGACTCAGGGATTTTTAATAGATTAAATGTGTGGGGGGTTTTTTTTTTTTTGAGACACTCGCACCATGTCACTCTTGGTAGAGTGCTGTGGCATCACAGTTCGCAGCAACCTCAAACTCTTGGGCTTAAGTGATTCTCTTGCCTCAGGCTCCCAAGTAGCTGAGACTACAGGCCCCAGCCACAACACCCTGCTATTTTTTCTTACAGTTGTCATTGTTGTTTAGCTGGTCCAGGGTGGGTTCAAACCTGCCATTCTCAGTGTATGTGGTTGGTGCCTTAACTACTGTGCTACGGGCACCAAGCCTAAATGTGTTTTTTTGTTTGTTCGCTTGTTTTTGTTTTCGAGACAGAATCTCTCTCTGTTACCCTCAATAGAGTGCCCTGGCATCATACCTTACAACAACCTCAAACTCTTGGGCCCAAGCAATCCTCTTGCCTCAGCCTCCCAAGTAGCTGGAACTGCAGGTGCCTACCACAAAGCCCAGGTATTTTTAGAGGCAGGGTCTTGCTCTGGCGCAGGCTGGTCTCAAACTCCTGAGCTCAAGGAATCCACCCACCTCGGCCTCCTAGAGTGCTAAGATTACAGGTGTGAGTCACTGCGCCTGGGCAGATTAAATGTGTTTCAATCAACTACAATCATTTTCATGCTCAAATTTTCAAACATCATCCATTTACTCTTCACAACAATCATCTAAATAAGGTTATTACTACTATCTACTTTTTAATTACAAAGAAACCGAGAAAAAGTGAAATTAAGCACTAAGTAAGAAGTTGAGTAACTATGGTTACCTAGATAGTAACTTCCAAGTCTGGTTGAATATAGACTTCAAGAGAGTGGGGACTCTGACTGTAGCTCAGTGCCAATCAATAAATAAGTCAATGGACAAATTAATTAATTGATTATAATCTCTATACCAAAATCGTTCTAGTATCTACTGAATTCTTTCAGGTGAAATAATATAATGTCTGCAATTAGCTTCAGAAGCCAGGAGAGTTGGGGACAGGAAGGGTGGGGAGAGGTGGTTATAGATTTGAAAGATATAGTTGACTACATTTTGGTAATTTTTGCAGCTAGATGATGGGTAGATGAAGGTTTTTAATATTCTACTTTTTAATATTTGAAATTTTCCACTAATAAAATATTCTGGGCCCTCGAAGCATTGGAATGGAAAAAACATTATATGCAGAATACTGCATAAAAGCATTTAAAGTGATACACAGCAAAATGTATGTGCTTACATTATTAGTCTATAGTCTGACAGCTGATAAGAAAGTGAAAATTAACCATTATACCAGCTATCCCTGTTACCACATGAAGGGCGTCTGGTAAAGTGTCACTGTCAGCCAATATGCAGGGACGGGACAGGTCCAGCAAACTTTGTTTGTCAGAAAGCCAGGATTCCAGAGAACAGTGAGAGTTGCCACTCCAAAACTGTTCTGCTCTTTCATCGCCAAAATTGCAGTTTTATACATTTAAGTTCAAAGTGAAGATCATGTTAACCTTATCTTAAACCAGTAGTTCTCAATCTTCCTAATGCCGCAACCCTTTAACACAGTTCCTCATGTTGTGGTGACCCCCAATCATAATATTATTTTCATTGCTACTTCATAACTATAATTTTGCTACTTTTATGAATCATAATGTAAATATCTGATATGCAGAATGGTCTTAGGCGACCCCTGTGAAAGGGTCGTTCTACTCCCAAAGGGGTCGCGACCCACAGGTTGAGAACTGCTATCTTAAACAAGAATTGGCAGAACCCATGACCCATAGTAAACAATGGTCAGTATAACCCATGATCCAAAACAACATTCCAATTCAAAAGCTATCTCCTAAATCGATTCACCTAAACTACTCAAGATAGGCAAATTTAGGGTGGAAGCTAAATTTATGAAACAGTAAGTATGGGAGACAGGGGGTGAAGGTCAGGCAGGACCTAAACCAAAACCTGACCGGCTTTGTCCTAACCCTGCCCTGCCTGACTCCATCTCATTCTCACTATATGTGCTTCCATCCCAACACAAGCCGAATTAGATCTATAAAGAATAAGAGCTTCTTTATAAAGGATATTAATACAACACAAATTTCAGGTGTGACGTTATGTTGGAAAGCTGTCAGTGACGGCAGAGGTTGTTTTGTTTTAAATGCCAAAACTTATAGGAAATCTGTTGACTATAAAAGTAAGGGGGAAAAAAAGTTTCTCAAAGAAAGAAGATCTACTACAGAAGCAATTCTCCAAGTTGACCAAGTTGAGAAGCCAGGTAAAAAGGTATGCCAGGTCACAAAAGGTGATGGGGTACAAGTAGATACAAAATATTAAAAATATTAAAAATATTCTTTCTAGGCTCGGCGCCTGTGACTCAACAGGCTAAAGCGCCAGCCATGTACACCTAAGCTGGCGGGTTCGAATCCAGCCCAGGCCCGCCAAACAACAATGATGGCTGCAACCAAAAAAAAAATGACCGGGTGTTATGGCGGGGGCCTGTAGTCCCAGCTACTTGGGAGGCAGAGGCAGGAAACTTGCTTGAGCCCAGGAATTGGAGGTTGCTGCGAGCTGTGATGCCACAGTGCTCCCTATCCAGGGTGACAGCTTGAGGCTGTCTCAACATAAAAAAAAAAAATTCTTTCTAATAGATATAGAAGAGATGATAAAAATAGGGAAAAAAATCTCCATTAGAACAACCACAGTAGGGCGACGCCTGTGGCTCATCAAGTAGGGCACCGGCCCCATATACCGAAGGTGGCGGCTTCAAACCCGGCCTCGGCTGAACTACGAAACAGAAAAATAGCCGAGCGTTGTGGCGGGCACCTGTAGTCCCAGCTACTCGGGAGGCTGAGGCAAGAGAACCACCTAAGCTCAGGAGTTGGAGGTTGCTGTGAGCTGTGTGATGCCACGGCACTCTACCAAGGGTGATAAAGTGAGACTCTGTCTCTACAGAAAAAAAAAAAAAAAAAGAACAACCACAGTAATAATTGCGGCAGGAAAACCTATGGATAAATAGTAAAATTAGTGGACAAAACTTTAAGACGAAAGAGGATGTTTCATAGCCTCAAAATATTGGTACCCAAAATTTATGAAATACTATGGAGTTTTAACGAAAGTCCACAAATTCCTCCCTACACCTCCCTCCAGACGAAGGTGTTTAGTCCCCCTTTCCTGGAGTGCGGATTACACTCAAGGCCTGGCTCTAATCAAAAGTTTACATTTACAGTGGAGAAACCTGGAAGGCCCCATGTTAACCCAGTGATCAAGGTTAATCTCAGCAGCGCTGGCCTGCACAATGAGATGGGAAGAGTATATCACCTCAGTGGTTTTCTTCCCCCAAATCCTCAACCTCAGCCTAAACTTGAGGAAACATTAAACAAATTCAGATTGAGGGACATTCTACAAAATACCTGCTCAGTGCTCTTCAAAAGTGTCAAGGCATGAAAAATAAAGACTGAGAACCGGTCACAGGTTTAAGGCAAGAGAGGAGATAACTCCATGACAACTCCATGGAATGTGGTATCCTGGATTGTATCCGGGAACAGAAAAAGGCCACTGGTAGGGAAAACTAAGGAAACTCAAATAAAGCTTGTTGTTTAGTTACTATAAGTCTTCATTTTGATCAATGGATTGTGGCTATATAACATGTTAATAGGGTAGCTGGGTGTGGAGTATTTCTGTACTAACTTTGTAATTCTTCTGTGAATCCAAAATTATTTCAAAGTGACTATTTATTTTATTTATTTATTTATTTTTGAGACAGAGTCTTACTTTGTTGCCCTCGGTAGAGTGCCATGGCATCATAGCTCACAGCAACCTCCAACTCTTAAGCTTAAGCTATTTCTCTTGCCTCAACCTCCCGAGAAGCTGGGAGGAGCCCACCACAAAGCCCAGCTATTTTTTAGAGACAAGACTGCTTTGTTCAGGATGGTCTCGAACCTGTGAGCTCAGGCAATCTACCTGCCTCAGCCTCCCAGAGTGCCAGGATTACAGGCATGAACCACTGTGCCTGGCTAAAGTAACAAATTTTTTAAAGTTTGTTTCAGGTGTGCAGTGTTCTTAAGAATGCTAAGTACTGAGGGTGGAAACCACAGCCACACTATAATGTATGCCTCAGTTTGTCCATCTACAAAATGAGAGGGCCAGACAAGATGCTCATCCAATATCAAGGATGCAGTGTGCAGTGGTGCACAGAGGCACCCCCAGAAAAGGCTCAATTATATGGTACCAAGAGAGCTCTTAACCCACCCTTGACCTAGAGAAATACATGTGGTTAAGGATTGCACTGCTAGCCAGATACTTTTTTGGCAAAGTGAGATTGGAACCAAAGTCAATAACACTCGCATTAAACCGAGCACTTAAAGAATCATCTTAAAAAGTAAACAATGTCAGTTTATTAATTTACAAAAAGAATATCACAACCGACAAGTAGACCAATGCCCCTATCCACCCATGGGCAAACTTACATAGCAAGTAAAATCATCAAAAAGCAGCTCAGTGAGAATGGAAGTGGAACAAGGGCAGTGAGTTATTTTATTTGAATTTTTAATAACTTTAGACCATGCTGGCCTGATAATTCACTATTCCAAACACAGACATACCTTTCACCGGGATCCTCGGGCCTGCGCTTGTCTCAGGGAACTCACCACTGTGCCTAAGAACTTCTTCCTTGCATAGACACAGCTAAGCCTACCTCGCCAGCTAGAAGAAAAAAAAAAGAGGTATGTTTTCTTCTTTTGTACTTTCTTGAAAACAAAGAGAGAAAGGAGCTCAGGAGTTTAAGACCAGATTGAGCAAAAGCGAGACACCATCTCCATTAAATAAAAAGAAGATTTGTATTTCTTTTTGGTGAGTGCGTGTATGTTTGTGACAGAGAGAGAAACAGAGTCTCACTTTGTCACCCTTGGTATAGTGCTGTGGCATCATAGCTCATAGCAACAGCAAACCCGTAGGCTCAAGTGATTCTCTTGCCTTAGCCTTCCAAGTAGCTGGAACTATAGGCACCCACCATAAAACCCAGCCATTTTTTAGTGTCAGGGTCTTGCTCTTGCTCAGGCTGGTCTCAAACTCCTGAGCTCAAGCAATCCACCTGCCTTGGCCTCCCAGAGTGCTAGGATCATAGGGGTGAGCCACTGTGCCCAGCTGAGAAAGTTATTTTTATTGTTCACACCATTGGTTGATTCAGTCAACAATGAATGGTTGGTGAACTCAAGTGTTTGCAAACCCTTAAGGCAATTTAACAGACCACTTGGGATCTGTAGGCCACAGATTAGAGGCCAGTGCTCTAGGATGACCGTCTGTTTGTTTCCAGAACCTTTCCCCAGTAAAATGCCACATGATTATTTAAGTTTCCATTTATGAAACAATGATCACATTCTCTAATTTGTGTTTTTTCTGAACTAAACAACCACACATTTGCAATCTCCTTGTTTATTAACGTAGATAACAATATCTAAGTATAATACATTGTGTGTGCATTATACTGTCAGGAAACTCTGAGTTAGTCCCAGAACAATTAATGACACATTTATAGTTTCTTAGTTTATTAACAAAAGTAGTTAATCAAATCCAGTGTGTAGGCCAGGCATGGTGCCTCACATCTGTAATCCTAGCACTCTGGGAGGGCATGGCATGTGGATTGCCTGAGCTCAGGAGTTCAAGACCATATTGAGCAAAATTGAGACACCATCTCCATTAAATAAAAAAACTAGGCAGGCATCTGGCAGGCACCTGTAGTCCCAGCTCCTCAGGAGGCTGGGACATGAGGAGCATTTGAGCCCAAGAGTTTGAGGTTGCTGTGAGCTTTGACACCAGTGCATTCTACCCACAGTGACAGAGTGCGACTCCTCTCAAAAGAAAAACAAAAATCCATTGTGTAAAGTCAATGCTGGGGGTGGGAGGTTGGTGGGGAGTGTCTCTCTTACCTTCTTTGGTCAACAGCTATCACTTTATAGTTCATTTCTATTCTAAAATTCTACTGTTAATATTTTTCTATTTCACAAACTTAAAAGCAATAACTAAGTTTTATAAATACTCCTTAAAGGCAATGGCTAAGACTCTGACTCTAGGCTTGGCACCTGTGACTCAACAGGCTAAGGCGCCAGCCACGTACACCTGAGCTGGCAGGTTCAAATCCAGTATGGCCCCGCCAAGCAACAATGATGCTGCAATCAAAAAATGGCCTGGCGTTGTGGCAGGCACCTGTAGTCCCAGCTACTTGGGAGGCAGAGGCAGGAGACTCGCTTGAGCCTAGGAATTGGAGGTTGCTGTGAGCTGTGATGCCACGCACTCTATCCAGGGTGACCACTTGAGGCTCTGTCTCAAAAAAAAAAAAAAAAAAAGACTCTGACTCTATTAGAATGCAATTGTTTCATGTATTATCTTTCGTACAACAATTAAGTTCATGAACTTGCCACTGTGCATTTTTGTTGGCAGCACTGTACAAACAACTTGGTAAGGTTGTCTTGGTATATCAGTGTCTCACAGCTGTGTTCAAGTCGATGTGTGGTAGTATCTTGCTGAGTGATGTTCATTATTGTTTTGTATGTTTTTGTGTGCTGTCATGAGAATCTTAGAGCTTGAATTAGAGCAATGAAACATGACAAGATTTCTTGTTAAACTTGGCAAGAGTGTGGATTGGCGCCTGTGGCTCAGTGGGCTAAGGCGCCAGCCACATACACCTGAGCTGGTGGGCTCCGAATCCAGCCCTGGCCTGCCAAACAACAATGACGGCTGCAACCAAAAAATGGCTGGGCGTTGTGGTGGGCGCCTGTAGTCCCAGCTACTTGGGAGAGACGGAGGCAAGAGACTCGCTTGAGCCCAGGAATTGGAGGTTGCTGTGAGCTGTGATGCCATGGCACTCTGTCCAGGGTGACAGCTTGAGGCTCTGTCTCAAAAAAAAAAAAAAAAAAAACTTGGCAAGAGTGAAAGTGAAATCAGTGATATGTTAGTCCAAGTTTATGGGGATAATGCCATGAAGAAAACAGCAGGGTACAAATGCTTTTCTGAGGGAAGAGAAAGTGTCACTGATGAAGATATCCAGCCAGTAATGAGCAAAACTGATGAAAACATGGCAAAAATTCATTGAATTGTACATCAAAATTGTTGACTGACTATTAGAAGCACAGCAGACCAAGTAAACATCAATGGGGAAACACTTAGGAAAATCTTAACTGAAAATCTTGGCATCAGAAAGGTGTGGCTCTTGCATCATGAAAATGCACCAGCTTACATGGTATTGTGAGAGGGTTTTTAGCCAGTAAACAAATAACCATTTTGGAATACCTGCCCCACTCACCTCATCTGGCACCCAATGACTTTTTTCTTTATCCAAAAGAAAATATTGAAAGGAAGACATTTTGGTGACATTCAGGACATCAAGGGTAAAACAACAACAGCTACGATGGCCATTCCAGAAAAAGAGTTCCAAAATTGCTTTGAACTGTGGACTAGGTGCTGGCAAATGCACAGTTTCTCCAGTACATCAAAGGTGACCGTAGTGATCTTCAGGACTGAAGTATGTCGTACTCTTTCTAGGATGCATGCAGAACTTAATTGTCATTGTATACAATTTCCCCAGTTACCACCGTGAGAAGCTACAAAAGCAGTTGATTGAAGAGCTGAAGGGAACCTTCGAGATCATCCTGGCCCACGTTGTTTGTCTACAGATGAGGAAATAGAAACCATGAGAGTTTAATGTTTAACTTTTTCACAAGAATAGTCAGTGGCAAAGACAGGCCCAGAACCCAGGTCTTTCAACACTGTGCTTCCTCAAATAAACTTGACTGAAACCCTTATCTGTTTATTGCAGTTTACAAAACTCAGCACCTGCAATGTGTCCTTAAGCACCACACCAGTTTCAGGATATGGAGCAAGGAAATAATTTTTCTTCATTGCCATAGCAACAACTCACTGCTTGAGAAGTTATTTGAACTCTTCTCCATTACTCAAACATGTCAGATCCAGTGTTCTGATTCTAGGTTCAGAAGATAATCTTCCATCCATTTATTGAATGAACATCTATTGCATGCCAGCAATTATCATAGTCAATGATACTGGAGTCACTCTCCACAAGCACATAGTCAGTAGACGTGAACAAACACACCAGAGAGTAGCCAGGACTACCCTGCTTCACAGATGAAACTTAGAAAGGTTCAGACACCACCTCGGTAGTGTGGTAAGGCCCTCCCACATGACTGCATGTGCTCAAATCTTGATGTTTCACTGCTCAGAGTTCAGGCAGAAATGTGGAAGCCTGACTGTGTTTGGAGGGAAACTCCATTGTGGAAGTAGAAACTGGGGACACAAACAAGGACCAGAAAAGAATGTATTGGGGGCAGCGTTTTGGAAGTAATCTTAGGGTTTTAAGAGAATGTCACAAAGAATAAAGACTAGTGTGCAGGGGAAGGGCAGGAGAGGGTAAGTGAGGATTGTATTTTATCTTGCAGGTGATACAAAGTTATTATTTAAGAGTTACAAGTGCGGGAATGACAGAATCCCTTAAAAAGCGATCTGTTGTGGCTCAGCGCCTGTGGCTCAAGCGGCTAACGGCTAACGTGTCAGCCACGTACACCTGAGCTGGTGGGTTTGAATCCAGCCAGGGCCTGTCAAACAACAATGGTGGCTGCAACCAAAAAATGGCTGGGCGTTGTGGTGGGTGCCTGTAGTCCCAGCTATTTGGGAGACAGAGGCAAGAGACTCGCTTGAGCCCAGGAGTTGGAGATTGCTGTGAGCTGTGATGCCACAGCACTCTATCCAGGGTGACAGCTTGATGCTCTGTTTAAAAAAAAAAAAAAAAGCGATCTGTTGTGACTATGGTGGGAATGATGAGTTAGAGCAGCTGGGGGCACAGTAGAATGTTGTTGCAACTGAACACGATGTGACCTTGGCATAAAGCAATGACAGCAGAGGTGGAGGAGTGGGGGGCAGATTCAGGAACTGCTTAAAAGGTAGAATCAACAAAACTAAGGTGATTGATTGCCTCTGAGTGGGGCAGGAAGGGAACTTTGGGCAATGTTAAGATTTCTGACCCGGGCATCCTGGGTTAATACATAGGGATAACTTACCTACTTTATAGATCAAATATACATTTATTTTATTTTATTTTATTTTGAGACAGAGCCTCAAGCTGTCACCCTGGATAGGTGGCATCACAGCTCATAGCAACTTCCAATTCCTGGGCTCAAGCGAGTCTCCTGCCTCTGTCTCCCAAGTAGCTGGGACTACAGGCGCCCGCCACAACGCCCAGCCATTTTCTGGTTGCAGCCGTCATTGTTGTTTGGCGGGCCCGGGCTGGATTCGAACCCGCCAGCTCAGGTGTACGTGGCTGGCGCCTTAGCCTGTTGAGCCACAGGCGCCAAGCCCAAGTATACATTTATAATCACAGGTATTTTTCATATAGACATGTTCTGGTTTCTTAGATTTTAGTTTCCACTGTGTCATATCTGGATTCCCTTGCTAGTAACCTGTACAAATACTGTAGGGTTATTAGAAAAGAAGATAAATTAGAGGAACATGGAAAATAGATAATTTACTTATAGCCTCGTTACTTGCATCAAAACATCAAAACTTCAAGAACTATGAATAAGAAGTTTCTAAAACTGTTATGAAAAATTGCAAATCCCTTTATGCAGAAGAACTTACGACAACAAGAGCCAACTCTTGTCCTTAAGGAGTGTACAGTCTAATGAAGAAGTCTGAGAAGGAAAAGGAATTGTAGCACAGATGGTCTCGGCTCCCCAGGGATTAGCTCAAATGCGGGGAAGCCCAGAAGAGGGAGACCAGGCTTGCAGGAGTAGGCCTGCCCTCCTCCAGGGCAGCGGGCTCCCCTAGGGGAAGCATATGGTGGTGTTAGGCACAGAAGCTGTGGAAGGGCATTTCAGGCGGCAGAAAGGTAGAAAATGGAAGAAGAATGTTGTTACTCACCCCACCATTTTGATCTAAAAGATGTTTTGACGCTGCAGTGTCAGGAAGTAAGCAGACGACATGAGGACAGACGCAGCTTCTCTGCCACGGCTGCCTGGGTTTGAACCCTGGATTTGCCTCTTTACCTGTGTAATTTGTGGTGATTTATTTCCGGTCTTGGTGCATCGGGTTCGCCATTTTTTTTTTTTTTTTTTTTTTTTGGTTTCCCCATCTTAAAATAAAATAATTATATCTCTACGAAAAGCTGTGTGAAGATTAAATGAAGACCCATTTCGGGTGTTTAGAACGGGGTTCATAGTAAGTGTTCAGTAAACATTACCTGTTACTGTTACTATAAATATATTTTTTAGGCCAGGCATGGTGGCCTAAAATCCTAGCACCCTGGGAGGCCGAGGCGGGTGGATTGCTTGAGCTCAGGAGTTAAAGACCAGACTGAGTAAGAGCCAAACCCCATCTCTACTAAAAATAGAAAAACTGAGGCAAGAGGATCCCTTGAGTCCAAGAGTTTGAGGTTGCTGTGAGATATGATACCACAGAAATCCACCCAGGGTGACACAGTGAAACTTTGTCTAAAATATATATATACATATGTATTATTATTTTTTTTTTGGTTGCAGCCGTCATTGTTGTTTGGCAGGCCCAGGCTGGATTCGAACCTGACAGCTCAGATGTACGTGGCTGGCGCCTTAGCCCGTTGAGCCACAGGCACCAAGTCCAGGATGATTTTTTTTTTTTTTGTAGAGACAGAGTCTCACTTTCTTGCCTTCAGAAGAGTGCAGTAGCGTCACACAGCTCATAGCAACCTCCATCTCCTAGGCTTAGGTGATTCTCTTGCCTCAGCCTCCCAAGTAGCTGGAACTACAGGCTCCCGCCACAATGCTCGGCTATTTTTTGGTTGCAGTTTGACCTGGTCTGGTTTTGAACCCACCACCCTCAATATATGGGGCCAGTGCCCTCCCCACTGAGCCACAGGCACTGCCCAATGATGAGCATTTTTTAAATGAGTTTGTTGGCCATTTATCTATCCTCATGAGAAAAGTTTATGTTCATGTCTCTTGCACAATTTTTAATGGGATTGTTAGCCCTTTATTGGATTCATAGCTTACAAATATCTTCTCCCATTTTGAGGGTTGTCTTTTTGCTTTTTTGTGTTTTACGTTTATTTATTTTTGTTGTTCTTGTGATTGCCTTTGGGGGTCTTCTTTCTAAATTCTTTCCCAAAACCAATAATCATTACAGTTTTTTTTCCAATGTTTTTTCTGGAGTTTTTATCGTTTCATGCCGTAAATTTAAATCTTTTATCCATCATATATTAATTTTGTAAGGAGAAAGAGTAATAGGTCTAGTTTCAGCCTTCTACCTGTGATTAACCAGTTTTCCCAGCACCATTTCTTAAATAGAAATTCTTTTCCCCAGTGTATACTTTTGTATGTTTTAGCAAAGATCAGATGACTGTATGAGGCTGCTTTCCATCTCTAGGTTCTCTGTTCTGTTCCGTAAATCTGTGTCTCTATTTTTATGCCTGTACCATGCTGTTTTGATCATTATAGACTTGTAGTATAACCTGAAGTCTGATAATGTGATGCCTCCAGATTTGTTATTATTTCATAAAATTGCATTGGCTATTTGGGTTTTTTTCCAGTTCCATATGAAATGTAGAACTATTTTTTTCAAGATCTTCAATGTATGCCATTTATATTTTATTTATTTTTTTTTTTTTTTTTGAGACAGAGCCTCAAGCTGTCACCCTGGATAGAGTGCTGTGGCATCACAGCTCACAGCAACCTCCAATTCCTGGGCTCAAGCGAGTCTCCTGCCCCTGCCTCCCAAGTAGTTGGGACCACAGGCACCTGCCACAACGCCCAGCCATTTTT
>CAUYON010031817.1:0-13774 GCA_963573935.1 Arctocebus calabarensis
CCTGTAGTCCCAGCTACTTGGGAGGCAGAGGCAAGAGACTCGCTTAAGCCCAGGAATTGGAGGTTGCTGTGAGCTGTGATGTCACAGCACTCTATCCAGGGTGACAGCTTGAGGCTCTGTCTCAAAAAAAAAAAAAAAAAATACCTATTGCTCAGAAGTATGCCTGGCTTATAAGAGAAAAGTAAGTCTACTAGGATCCTTTCTGAGATGCCTTGGTTGGGGACACAGGAACAGCACAGGTGAATACAGTGTGTATGGTGAATAGTACAAGGCAGTTTATAATGAATTGTATGGTATTGGCCATAACTTTTATAGTAGCTCAGAGAAGAGGTGAATATGGGCTGTGCTAACTCAGGGAAGACTTCATGGAGAAGCAGCAACTTGAATCAAACTCTCAAAGATGGGTAGGATTTGGAAAGGAAAGAGGCGTAACCACACTTAGCAATTACTAAAGGCAGTGATAGTTATGTACTCAGCTTATCCATTTGTTTCGAATTCCAAATAGATTCTACATTTAGGGAAAAAATTATATAAACACAAAATTTAAAAAACATAAACAAAAGTATCTAACATTGCATTGTGAACCTTTCTTGTCAATGCTCATGGGATGTCTTGTGATTTCCTCAGAGTGTTCCAGCCCATTCATAAATAATTTCAGTTTAGGATGCAGACATCTGCCAACCTCTGAATGACTGTTAGAGATATAATAAAGGAAAAAGAACCCAGATGCCTGGGTCTAGGGGCCTACATTAGCAAACCATAGTCTGTTTTTCTCTCCTAATTTTTAACAAAATGACTAGAAGCTTTTAAAGTAAAGCAGAGTTTCACCCATGAAGTGAGTTTTTCTCCAAAGTTCTCCACTTCCTTTTTCCAGGGAGGCTCTGTTCCCAGGCCCGAGCTAGGGTTGTAAAAGCAAATTATCATAGACAACCTAAACACGTTGGCTTTCTTGGCACTCAAATCCACAACCGCAGCTCTGCAAAGGGCCAAAGTGAGTGTCCTGAGCTCAGCCTGGTGAGTGAGTCCAGCTGGTGAGGGTGCAACTGTTTCCGGGCTTGACCCCTAAAGCTGCGATCTTAGCGTCTTCACATATGAACTGGCATTGGGAATCAGATGTTTTGCTACATTGCTACAATTAACAGAATAGAAATTATGTTCAATAAAAACAACCATCACTCACGTGGAGGCCTTTGATAAGGAGGATGGTTCAAGGGATGCGCCATCAGACCAAGAGATCTCAGAAATGATCAGCTGCCAACAAGCCTTGCCAGCCTTTGCTACACTTTCTAAAGGGAAATCTTTCTCTGTGGATTGTTGATTGATGGTAAACACAAAGCTCAGAACCAGAACAAAGGAAAGAGAGGGTAACAGTAAGAGCTGGAGGATGGGGGTGGGGGGGTGGGGAGTCCAGGAAAAGCTGGATGAGCACTGCAGGTTTTATCTTTGTTCACACCCAAGTGAAATCTGGGCATGATCAGATATATATATATGAATGCACACATATATTTTTTAAAATCTCCCTTTCAGCTGTTTGTTCTTCTGGAATCTATAACCCCAGAGCAATAGCAATCCCAGCTCATTTCCTAAAATATCCATTCCTTTTCTAGACAACTGCTTCCTAACTTGGCCCCGCCCCCACTTCTACTTTCTCTTTCTAATCGTTCCCACACAGTGGAGCCAGATTAATCTTCTCAGTGTAACTTGGCTTGCAAGTAGATTTATCCAGGGTTTGTTTATGTTACCCCTTGACACAGAGAGGTCAAAAGAGAGGACCGTGACTCCGTGCAGAGAGTTCAAGGTGCCCTACAATCTCAGCTCCCATGTTGACTCTGTCACTGACTCTGCTGCCCTGAGACTGGGGTCAGTCTTTAAGCCTTCCATCTGTGCTTCCAAGTCGGCCTTTTCAAGCTCTACCTCCTCCATTACACCTATCTGTTTCCCCTCTCCTGGGGAATCTGTTTCCAGCTTCTTGCCAGTTGGTACTCACTTTTGAGCAAAGTTTCCCTAAAGCAAAGGTCAAAATGCCCAAACTATCTCTCCTACTGTGATAAGCAAAATTGGTCTTTTGAATTTACCCAAGAAACATACCAGGTTTCCATCCCAGCAGGTATGCCTCTGCTTCCGAGTTCCTTGCCAGAGACTGGGCCTCCTTCTTCTCAGACACTGTCTTGGACAGAAGGGTACTTAGTACGTTCTCGGTTGATATTTTGAGAAAAGAATGAAAACAGTGACCATTGTTTCTCTGTAATTTGTCAAATCTAATTAAACACACTTGCAAGGAGCCCTGCAGGTTGTTACATACATTGCTTGAAATCTCAGCACTCTTTAAAAACTATATTCCCATTCTTTAGCTAAATAGAAGCCATGTGTTTTACCTGGCTATTAAATGAATAAAATAATTTAAAGCTATAACTGCTTGGCTTTACGAAAGCTTAAAACAATAAAAGTGAACCATAATGGGGAAAGGAAGAGCAGAGAGAGGGAAGGAACAAGGGGGATGGGGTCTTGATATGTGCCACACATTTTGAGGGCAAAACACAATTGTAAGAGGGACTTTACCTAACAAATGCAATCAGTGTAACCTGGTTTCTTATACCCTCAATGAATCCCCAACAATAAAAAAAAAAAAGTGAACCATAAAATTGTAAAAGAGAGAAAGAAGTGAGAGAGCAAGAGAGGGGAAAACTAATAGTCAATCTCTTTCTTAGTCCATAAATTCCATGCTTTTAAAATTCCATTCCATCAGGGGCAGCGCCCATAGCCCAGTGGGTAGGGCCCCAGCCACCTACACCCAGGCTGGCAGGTTTGAACCTGGCCCGGGACAGCCAAAACAACAATGACAACTGCAACAACAAAAAAATAGCCAGGCATTGTGGCTGGTGCTCATAGTCCCAACTACTTGGGAGGCTGAGGCAAGAGAATCGCTTATGCCCAAGAGTTTGAGGTTGGTGTGAGCTGTGATGCCACAGCACTCCTCTACCCAGGGCTACAGCTTGAGACTCTGTCTCAAAAAAAAAAAAAAAAAAGCACCATTAGAATTTACCTTTTAAGACATTCTGCTAAATGTGGCACTCCTGCAAAAGCATAAATAAAATACAAATGTAAACCCAAGCTTAATGAGGGGAGGCTAGTGTGTGTTGAGGCTGGCTATTGCAAATGGTTCTTATTTTATTGACAAGTTGGATAATCTCTATCAGGCAAGTATCTATCTCTCTGTCTCTCTTTCACACACCCACATGAGCACACACATCCTAATGTGGTTTAGCCAGTGCAACCTGAGCCAGACTATATGCATTCGTGTATTCATTAAATGTAAAAGAAAAAAAAAAAGCATTACTGACGGGCAACTGTCAGGCACAGCTGATAAATACAAAAACGTATCTTGTTCCTAAGGAAAATATACTTCTTTTGTTCAACTCCCCCCATTTAGAAACCACTGATTTGTTTCAAGAAAAATGTTCCCTTAAGGAAAATGCATTTTACAGTATTCCCAAGGCTAGCCATATCCTCCCCAGGACTTTGCCACAGCAGTCCTTTGGAGAATACACTAAGATTTGTCCCCATCTTTGGTTAACTTCTCTTTCCAGTCGACAATAATCCTAGTCACCAAGTGCTGTTGCTTTTACTCCTGCAAGCCTCACCTGCTCACCGAGCCCTGCATTCTGACTTACTGGGCTCTCATGGCACCTCATGATCCAGTGAATACAAGGAGTGTGAGCTAATCCAGCCTCTCCAAGTGAACCAGCAACCAGACAGATAGATGAATGAAAGAGGGAATAAATAGAATTTGCATCTATTAAAGTAAATAACTAGATGGGTTCCTGATTCTATATTCACTTTCTTGCTCATTTGACCAAAAAAAGCTTAATGGAATTTTAAAATAAAATAAGTCCCCACTAGTACAATTAGGGCAAAGGCTGCAGATGGCAGGGGCCTGTCATTGAACTCAGCTATTTAGTTTGGGATTCAGAAAGATAAAACCCCAAAAGAGCCTCATTCCCACTGGCCTCTCTGCTGAAATGGATCCCAACCTCTACATCTGAAGGACTCAAAGCTTTGGGGAGACCTGCCACCCACAATGGCCTGTGTTCCTTGGTACTCCAGTTACTACGGTTGCATAACATATTACCCCCAAACTTAGTGGCATAAAACAAACACATATTATGCTTGTGGATTCCATGGAGGTGGCTTGTCTCGGGCCTCAACTGAAAGGCCCGAAAGTATGGGGCTGGAGTCACATGAAGGGCCACTGACTCACTGGCACCAGAGTTGGGAGAGAATAAGTTCTCCTCTGTCCCTCGGGATCTTGGGCTGGTTCTAAGGACTAAAGTGATATAAGACAGGTTAACAGGAGAAAAGGATACATGTTTCACTAATTTTTATGTTTACATCAATTCTTCACAAGGTGCTGGAGGAGCAGACAAGATAATAAATACTGCTGGGGCCATTTTGTGAAAACTATAGTCTGCTGTACTTAAGATCAGATTCTTCTGAGACTAGCCTAGGGCTCCGGAAGGACAATCCTGGGCCGTATTGTTCCTGGCTAATGTCTAAAAACTTCACCTGGCACCAGATTGACCTTGGAAATGGAGGGAATGCAACCGTCTTTGACTCTGCTTGTGGCTAGATGCTTCCAGGCAGCGGGAGGGATCTTAGCCCTTCTCACCTGCACATGTGTGTGCACACCCGAATCCACCAGCACACACACACAGCAGCCCACAGCATCTCAAATCTACTGATTATTCTCCCACATCTCTTATCCCTCCTTCCTTTCTGTTGCCATACCTGCCGCCCTAATTCCAGTCTTCAAGTCACTTGTGGTTTGCTACCAATGACAAGATTCCCAACTATCCCTAACGTCCATTTGCTCCTCCCATAGTAACAAATCTCTCCTTTTTAGCTGGGCATACAACTCACTCACCCCTGCCAAGAATAAAGGTTACATTTTCCAGCCTCCCTTGCCTGGCCGGTAGGGGTGATATTGATACTAGATTCTGATAAGCAACATGCATGACAGTGTCAAGTCATGACCCCAGAATCCACTGATGGTCCTCTGTGGGGAGGTGGGGTCCACAGCCCCCATGTACAGACTCTGTGATTACAGCACAAGTGATGCTGTGCCCATTTCTGGATCTAAGTCTTAAAAACAGACACCTTCTGCTTCCTACCTCTTGAGATAACTCCTCTGAGCACCAACCACCGCACTGTGAGGAAGCTCAGCAGTCTCATGGAGTAGCCACATGTACATATTTCCAGTGACAGCCTTGTGAGGTTCCAGCTGACAGCCAGCATTCACCATCAGGTGTGAATGGCCAAGCCTGCAAGTGATTCCAGACCCCAGCTGTCATATCCCCCTGACCTTCGGCCACCAAAGCTGATGCTGTAGGGAGCAGAGGTGAGTTGTAGTCCCACTGACTACATTGCAGTTTCCTGAGGGGAATTAATGACTACTGTTGCTTTAAGCCTCTACATTTGAGAGGTCGGGCATGTAGCCATTGACAGTTGGAGTCATGCATACGTGCCACCTTTCCTCTACTGGATACTGACATCCAAGCTACTTCCTATATCTGGAGTAAGGAATCAAGACTGATTATAAGGCACTATTGTGCCTGTCTCTCAAAGGTGAATTGAGTTTGATACATGACAACAGTCTCTTACCTCCTCTTCCTGTTCTGTGTCCAGTCTTTGTTCCCACAATTACCACACTAATCTTCCTAAAATGTGGCATTGCATAATCTCTCTCATGTTCTGTCTCCTGTGGCATGTCCCACTGCTGAAAGAATTTAGTCCAAATTCCTCTTGACACCCCAAGGACATACTTATCCCAGCTCTATCTCCATCTTAAGTACTTCTTTTGATCATGGTATTTGTACCCTGGGTAAGGACAATGTGTCAAGTATTATATGCAAAGCCCCAGGAATAACAAACTATCTCTTCCCAGAGCACTAGTTTTACAATTTGGAAGGGTTTTATGCTTTTGTTCTTGATAGGAATTTAAGTATTTTTATAAAGTGATACAAGCACCAGTATATTATAAAAATCAAATGCAACATTTATATGTGTTTCAGATAAAATATGAGGTCTTTTTTTTTTTTTTTAGCAGCTCACAGCAACCTCCAGCTCTTGGGTGTAGGCGACTCTCTTGCCTCAGCCTCCCGAATAGCTGGGACTACAGGCGCCCACCACAATGCCCAGCTATTTTTTTGTTGTTGCAGTTTGGCCGGGGCTGGGTTTGAACCCACCACCCTCAGTATATGGGGCTGGCGCCCTACTCACTGAGCCTCAGGCGCTGCCCAAGAGCATTTTTTTATTGACGGAAGGACAATTTGAGCTATACCCCAGGGCTGCAGGTCACTACACCTCTAATAATAGGGATACTTGGGTATACGATTTGAAAAGCATGCATTTATTGCTTAGAAACACATTCAGCTGAGTGCTGATTAACAGAGTTAAGAGTCACTTATACTGCAAGAAATAAGGAGGGAGGCAGCTTACCTGCCCTTGATTTGGAGCTCCATTGAGATTCCCCCAGCCCTTCCTTCAGGCCTATTCACAGGTCATTCATTCCCTGACCCTTTTCTTCCTGCTGTCACACAATGGCCATTACAGCTCCAGGCATCAGTCTGTGTGTGTGGTCAGTGTAGTTATAAGAAAACAATAGAGTGTTGCTAGTTCCACATTCCATTTTTAGTAGACAAAGTATAAGCCTTCTCCAAGCCCCCAGGAGACGCTACTTACTTCTCACAGGCCAGAGCCATCACACGGTCAGTTCTAGGTGAAAGGAGGCTGACACTACAAATAAATCTATCATCTCGAGTTGGGCAGGCTGCCCTCCTGGATCAAAAAAAATAAAAATACTCAGTCTGGTGACTCACACCTATTTTCCCAGCACTTTGGAAAGCCAGTAGCGGTAGGATCCCTTGAGGCCAGGAGTTTGAGACAGGCCTGGAAAGTAGAGTGAGACCCTTCTCTGCATTTCAAAGAAAGAGCAGGTTCTGTTAGTAAGAGGCAGGGGCTAGATCTGGGGAGGCACTAACAGGAGTGTCACATGTCTTTCCCTTCAGCTAGGTCAGTTTTCTGGTTGATCATAGGGCTGGCACATTGTGGGGGCACAGAACAAGCCATTATTGCTTCTAGTGGAACAGAAACCTACAGCTCACCCAGCCCCCGAGCCCCCCACCCACACATAGTCTCCATGGCAGGGCCTCCAGCCTGCTGAGACCCCGCATAATCAGGAGCCATCTAGGCACAGAACCCAGCTCTGGGGTGGCAAAAAGAACTCTGAGTCCAGGTAGGTCTTTGCAAGGGTCTTTCCCAAGGACACCAGCTCCCAAGACGTCAGAAAATGTGAAGATCTTGACCCAATCCAATCAGTTAGTCCACGGTGAGTCCTACTCATGGAGCACTAGGGATTTCTGCATGAAAAACAGAGAGAACTACAACTTCAGAGAGTTTTTAACCACACTCCAAACAGTTGCCTAGAGAGTTGTGTCCAGAACACATGAAGATCTATTGAAAATGGCAAAAACACCACCATTAGAATGATTTAATAAAATAGGCTTTATTTTTCCTTCAGGCACTTTATTAGAAGACCAACAGTCCATAGAAGAAATGAAACGACAACCCTAGCTCAGCCTTGCAGAGCTAGCCGCTTTGCCTGCCACTGACTGCCCAGCCCCAAGAGAAAGGGAGGGCTCATGGTTCCTTTCCTTCTGCACGGAGGAAGTCACAAATGGGATCAAGGAAAGAAAAGAGGGAATTACACTTAAGAAGGAAAACACAAGAGGCCTCCTCCAACCCCGAAATCACAAAGGAAAGCAGAGAGGACCAAGAAGCACAAGGTCTGTGGTGTACAGGGTATGTTTGTGTAGCCGTCTGCCAGGATTACATTTCTGAATCATTCCTTAACCCTTGGCAAAGAGGCTTGGATGCTTCAGACTCCTTTGGTGGCTGAAGAACAGGAAATCTGACATCTGTAAAGAACAATGGATTTTAACTTTTTAGTACTATAATCACTTTCACTTAAGAACATTTAAACTCTTACCAGGATGTTCTTTCACACTAAAGTTTTTACCTGTTCCTTAGGTGACCTAATCAAGCAGGTTTTCAGACGGGATAAGACTTTCTTTAAATCCTTAAAAATCTTTTTTTGGCCAGGGCTGGGTTTGAACCCGCCACCTCTGGCATATGGGGCCTACTCCTTTGAGCCACAGGCACCGCCC
The DNA here is from genome assembly GCA_963573935.1 of Arctocebus calabarensis. Lineage (NCBI taxonomy): Eukaryota > Metazoa > Chordata > Mammalia > Primates > Lorisidae > Arctocebus > Arctocebus calabarensis. The sequence goes on from CAUYON010031817.1 coordinate 8,223, forward strand.
TAAATCCTTAAGAATATTAATACTTGAGATCCTTTAACATAATCCTTGTAGGTGATTAGTCTTTGTATTTTCTCATACTTTTTTGTTGGTGGTGACTAATTGATTTGCGATTCCATGATAACTGTGCTAGGCTCTGTGGCCAAAACAAGGTTTATGACATCACGAGCCCTCCACTTAACTGCATACAATATAATCTCATGCTAAGCACTGGGCTACATTTCTTAGACCTGTTTTCAGATTGATTAAATAGATGATGTTAAGCAATCAGTGGATACAGTGCACCTATGAAATGATGATGCAGCTCCTATGTAGATATGGACAATTGCATTTGTCTCCTAGGGCGGCCGTAAGGAAGTGCTAGCCACAAGACACAAACTGTAGCAACTTAAAACAACAGACATCTAGTCTCTTTATAGTTCTGGAGGCTAGGAGTCCAAAACTAAGTTGTCAACTGGACTGTGCTTCCTTGGAAGGCTCTAGGGAAGGGTCATTGGCTCTTCCCACCTCCTGGTGCTGCCAGCAATCCTTGGTGTCCCGCGGCTTGTAGGTTTTTCGCTCCAGTGTTCACTTTCACATGGCCTTCTCCTATGTGTCTGTGTCCAAATGTCCCTCTTCCAGGAACACTTTTACACCGTTGGTAGGACTTCAAACTAATATGGCCTCTTTGGAAAGAAGAATGGAGAATCCTCAAAGAACTCAAATTAGACTTTTCATTTAATCCTGCAATCCCATTAAGAACCATCTACCCAGAAGAAAAAAAATCATTTTATGTAAGGACATTTGCACTGGATTGTTTATCACAGTTCAATTTACAATCACCAAGATATGGAAACAACCCAAGTGCCCATCAACCCAGGAAAGGATTAACAAACTGGTATGTGCGGCTCGGCACCTGTAGCTCAAGCAGCTAAGGTGCCAGCCACATACACCAGAGCTGGCGGGTTCAAATCCAGCCCAGGCCTGCCAAACAACAATGACAACTGCAACCAAAAAAATAGTTGGGCATTGTGGCAGGCGCCTATAGTCCCAGCTACTTGGGAGGCTGAGGCAAGAGACTCGCTTAAACCCAGGAGCTGGAGGTTGCTGTGAGCTGCGATGCCACAGCACTCTATCCAGGGCGACAGCTTGAGGCTCTGTCTCAAAAAAACAAAACAAAACAAAACAAAACTGATATGTGCATGCCATGGAATACTATTCAGCCATTAAAAAAGAGAGAGACTTTATATCTTTTGTATTAACCTGTATGGAGTTGAAGCACATTCTTCTTAGTAAAGTATCACAAGAATGGAGAAGCAAGTATCCAGCATACTCGATAGTAATATGAAGCCAAAAGGTGATCTAACACACCCACATAAGAGAAAAACTCAATTCTAGTTGGCAGAGAAAGAACAAGGGAGGGAGGAGAGGGAAGAGGAAGTGGGATTGGTGTTCTCCCACTTACTGGGCACAATGTCAGAGGAGATGGCACACCTCTTTGGTGCAGGACACAACTATGAGACTCTACTTAACAAAGGCAAGCAGTGTAACCTAGTTGTTTGTACCTCACTTTAACCCGAAATTTAGACTTTTTTTTTTTTTGAGACAGAGCCTCAAGCTGTCACCCTGGATAGAATGCTGTGGCATCACAGCTCACAGCAACCTCCAACTCCTGGGCTCAAGCGAGTCTCCTGCCTCCACCTCCCAAGCAGCTGGGACTACAGGCGCCCTGTCATTGTTGTTTGGCAGGTCCGGTCTGGACTCGAACCCGCCAGCTCAGGAGCACGTGGCTGGCGCCCTAGCCCGCTGAGCCACAGGCGCCGAGCCAAACCTGAAATTTAAAAAATCAAATTTCCTTTCTTCTTAAAAGGACACCAATCCTTAGATTAATACCCACCCTAATCCAGTAGAGCCTCATCTTAACTTGATTACATCTGGAAAGAGCCTATTTCCAAATAAGATCATATTTATGAGGACTGAGGGTTAGGACTTGAACATATTTGGGTGGGGGGACACAATTAAACCCAGTATACTATCCATGTAATACATGTACAGAAAACAACAAAAGGTTGTTAGAATTTTAAAACACAGCTGCAACTCCTTTGCTGCCCCCTCCCCTTGGATCTGAGTGGGTTTGCTATTGCTTTGACCAATACAGTACAGTAGAAGTGACATCAGGGAGCAAGGCACTCACTGAACAGAGTGTCTTCGAAGGCTAGATCATAAAGGAACACTTTGCCTTGTTCTCTGGAACACTCACTCTTAGAGCTACCATATAAGAAGTCCAACTACCTCAACGCCACTGTACTGTGAGGAAGTCCAAGGCACGTGGAGATGCTACAAGCAGGCCCTCCAGTCAACACTTCCAATCACGCTCAGAATCTCAATGAACTCAACCCAAGTGCCAGGCGTGAGGATGAAGAAAGAAGCCTCTGGAAGTTTCCAGGTCCCAGACGTTTCAGTCATCCCAAGTTATTTGAGATTTCCCAGGCGAGGCCCCAGACTTCATGGGGCAGAAGTGAGCCATGCCCTGGTACATACTTCCCTCCCACAGAATTCATGTGATGTAACAAATTGGTTGCTATTTTATACTTCTAAGACTTAAATTGGCTTGTGTGGCAATGGCTATTGGATCAAAGGTTTACCAAACAACATGAATGGTATAGTCACTTGAAAAAAAAAAAAGAATGAACGAATGTAAGTGCATGCATAGGTAAAGTCTATGAAATTTGACTCCAAACTATTAACAGTAGTTATTTTGGGGGAGGTAGAGTTAACTCTCTTCTTTACTCCATATTATATTTTCTGAATTCTCTACAATAAGCTCAGATTACTTAAGTAACCAGAAAAAAAAAATGTAATTTTCAGTTGGAAAAAAAACGTACTTCGGGTTGTGCATGATGGTTGTGCAAGTAATGAAGAACTTCTAATGATGGCTGAATGCTCTCTGTGCTGTAACCATCATTAACATACAGATGATTCTGCATCAAAAGTTCATTCTAGCTGAATAAGTCCACTGGCCTCGTAAGACTGAGTCTAGTGTCTTTAGAGTTAGATCATATGGAAGGGACAGTGACTTAAAGGAGGTTAAGGTACCTTCTTGGGCACTGTTTTCCTTCAGGCAGCTGGTCTCAGAGCTCAGGCAACCACCTCTTTCTTTGCAAATGGAGAAAGCACTGGTTGTGCCCCAGCCTGGGGACAGGAGCAGGTGGAAAAGGCAAAGAGAGAAGTGGGAGTGTCCCCTGGAGGCCTGGGAGATGGGGCCAGGGTACTGTGGCATCCCTTCTTGCAGAGGAGGGGGATTTCTATGCAACCCTTTGACAAAAGGGTGCCCACCCACACCACAGAATTGGGCCTGTGTACTAATAATGTTATTTCCATTACCACTCACAAAGTTCCTAACTAAAGTGTGTCACTGGAGCACAGTTTTTCTTTCAGAGACATGGCATTCAAAGGTTAACAACACATCCTGCCAAGAGCACAAACACAATCTTGGAGTGACACAGAAGGCAGCCTTGGCCCTCTTGAATGGTCACACTTTAGAAACCCAGGGAAAGCAGGGACAAGCAAAAGGCCACAACTGAAAGGAACAGACCTTGTGATTCACACACACAAAAATAAAAATGTGTTCAAATGGAGCCAAGGGTGAATTAACCATGATATGTGTGGTTTCTAAGGAAACTTTAAAAGCAAATAGAGCATCGGGGAGGAAGGCACTCACTGAAAAGAGAAGAAATTCCCAGATGCAGGAACCAACATTGTCCCTTCCAGCAGCTGCTTCCCACTTCTTCACAACATTCCAAATCAGGAACTGCATCCACTTAGTCCTCATCGGCTGGAGCAGAAGCAGCGGCAATCAAGATGCCCTACCCTAGGGCGACCTGTGGCTCAAAGGAGTAGGGTGCTGGCCCCATAGCCCGGAGGTGGTGGGTTCAAATCCAGCCTCGGACAAAAACTGCCAGGGGGTGGGGCAGGGGGGAAGATGCCCTACCCTAGCTGGCATTTAATCATTAAATGCCATAAGGCCATCATCCCATTTATTCCATGTGACATCTTACAAGATAGTCTTAGTATCTTACATTTACTGGTGATAAAACTGAGACTCAGAGAGGTTCAACAACTTGTCCATGCTATACCATACAAACCAACTGAGTCAGGATTTGAACTCAGGCAGGTAGCTGTGAGTCTAAAGTCTGTGCTCTTACCCTTGACTTTTTGAATATTATCCTGGTGAAAGGAAATTCGATGATGGAATAAACCATTTAAACCCACATAGATGTTCTTGTTCTGATTGTATCCATTGGACCCTTTGACTTTGGTGAATAAGACTGTCCGGGCTCTTTAGGGTCTGACTCAAACCAGATTTCTGACTCACAAGGCTGAGGGCAGGCCATGAACATGGTAGATGTGGGTGGGGAAGGCCATGGTGAACACCTTCAAGACACAGATGGCCAGGCTTTTCCCCAGCAACAGGCCCCCTTCTGCATCTTTGAGTATGGCTGGAAGACGGTCAGTGAATTCTTTCCTCTAAATGAGAACACATTCACTAGTTAATTTTTTTATTTTATTATTATTATTTTTTTTTATTAAATCATAGCTGCGTACATTAGTGTAATCGAGGGGTACAATGTGCTGGTTTCCTATACAATTTGAAATGTTTTCATCAAACTGTTTAACATAGCCTTCGTGGCATTTTCTTATTGTATGAAGACATTTGTATTCTGTATTTAGTAAGTTTCGTCTATTCCCTTCTAAGATGCACTGTAGGTGTGGTCCCACCAATTACCCTCCCTCCACCCATCCTCCCCCTCACTCTCCCCTCCCTTGCCCCTTTCCCCATATTCTTGTGCTATAGTTGGGTTTTAGCCTTCACACAAAACCTTTAAATTAGCTTCATAGTAGGGCTGAGTACATTGGATACTTTTTCTTCCATTCTTGAGATACTTTGCTAAGAAGAATATGTTCCAGTTCCATCCATGTTAGTTAATTTTTATAATAAAATTAAAGCTCACTTGATGAGCAAAATCTCAAACAGATTGAACTGTATAAAGCTAAAAGTACAAATCTACCCTTCACTTTACCCAGTCCCGACTTTCCCATTCCACTGCTGACAAACTCAAGTCTCTACTGTTAACAGTTTGGAATATGTTAAAAGGGACCTTCTAGGCCTCTTTTAAAAAATATATTAAGTTTTATATATGCGGGATGATACACTTTTAAAGAAGTATCAATAGGTTACAGAACAATATCACTAAATATATAACAAACATGCTTACTTTACCTTTTAAAGTTGTTGTCTAGTATTTGATTCTTGTCTGTACCTTCATTTTAATCATTAAATGGAAGTGATAAAGAATGTTAAAATAAATATAATTTATAACTGTCTTTGGTCTAGAAATTCCACTTTTAGCAAGTTAACCTATAGAAATACTCCTGCACGAGTAACAGCTTCCTTGCGGCTGGGCACAGTGAGACTGGGGAGAGAGGACTTCAGGCATCTCTGCCAGGCGGGATCTGCCCAGAAACTTCCCTTTGGGGACACAGGGAGACAGCGTGAGGCTTCTGGACACCCTGAG